>VNWX01000875.1:0-17879 GCA_009869905.1 Ceratophysella communis
AAAGATCCTTTGCTGACTTTTTGTTGAGTCATTGACATGCCAGATTCGAAATTCAGAAACTAGGATATTCCTGGTTCTACTGCTTCTGTTCGACGTCGATTTGGGAAAATAATCGTTTGCTCTGATCTCATTTCAATGCTCGAAATATTGATAGCTTAATTTTTTCAATGAGCATTTAGAAAAAAAATACAACTACTCTCGTAGAAAAATTAAAAATTAGGAACCACTTCAGCTCGGAAAATACGATCTTTAAAATAGATTGAATTTTTATAATTGCAGTGGACATGTGTTCGTAATTTATAGCAGATCTGACCTACTTATTTGTATGCATTTCTCCGTATTTTTTGTCCTCAATGTGCACAAACCGGTGATTTGTGATTGAAAGTATTCACCGTCGTATGGACCCCACTAAATTAGGATACGCTGAATGATTTTGATCACTAATCTTGATTTAATTGTCGTTTTGCGTTTTTGGTATTACGCGTGGTAACAAAACGACGACATTATTGTCCGCGTGCGTTCTCCTGGCTGGTTTAAGTTTAACTTTTGCATTTTGAGTTTTTTTGGAATTCATGGGATATTTAAGTTTTAAGCCGACAATCTAATGAAGATTCCATCTACCTAGGCAATTTATAGAAGTTCATCTGAATTGAAATAAATTTTACGAGGATTAAATTTATTTTGCTAAATGTCAAGGCTGTTAAATGTTGGCTGTTTTCGTTTTGAGCGAATCAGACATGTTAAGTACCCTTATCATGTCATGTAGAAGCTCTTTGGTTTCGGTTGTTGACAACAAGCGGAGCTTCAAATGAACTTGACTGACACCGCCCGCCCACAGATTGCGGTTCGACTTCTCCGCAACAAAAGGAATCAATTTCTCGCTTCTATTCACGATGCGGCGTCCTTTGTTTCGTTTCCATGGGACAAACAGAGGTCTTGACAGGAAAATCGGATGAGCGTCGTCGGCTCGACGCCGCGTCGGCACCGCTATTTGCCTATTTTCGAAGAAAGGGTTGTGGAAATATTTGTTCTTAAGCAGTTAAGGTAGTACAGAAAAATAAGACGCTCGGTAGTATATTCAACGGGACGAGATATTTAGGTGAAAAAACGATTGAAGCAATGCCGTCTTAAGCAATTAGCCAAATCGTATTTACTTAAGCTTTTTGAAAAGTTCTCTTGGTTTGTGTTCAGTAATTCAGCATTTAGAATAGAATTGGGTAAGTTACACGTGCCTAGCAGAGTTAGCGATTCGTCATAATAGTTGTTTCGAACGTTTTATATTTCGGAAAACGTGGCTATTCCTATATAGTGAGTCGAATTGGGTTTCGGACCTGGGAGTTCACAGTGGTAGCTTTAAAGCGTATACTCGGCTGATTCTGTACCATGTAGGTCCCTACCTAGCTTTTTATGAAGGATAGAGGACTGAAAATCTTGTTCACGTAAAGTAGATGATCGTCTCCTAAAATATATTTAGCTTACGATTTAACGAACGTAAATTACTCCGCTATTTTGTAGTTAAAATATTAATTTTTCTTATAACATCAATGTGAAATTATTGTTGAGCTAGTCGAAACCTCGCTAATGATATCCTGACCTGACGGTGGGATTTCGTGAGACTGTTCCTTCCAATTTCCAATCCAACACGGGTTTGATGCAAAGCTAGCGAGGGCCAGGGACCTGGTCAGAAGCTTCGGCAACAGGTGCTACACGCGCCTTGAGAGACTCAAGCTAAAGATCTAAGGACAAGGACGAAGTGGCGTTGTTTAGAGAGAATACTTAAAGCCAGGGTAAAAGGATCCCAGCAGCTTTTATCTTCTCCATCCAATTCCACCTATGGATTATCGTTAAATTCAGAAGGGACAAAGGGAAGGAGCAGGTCAGAACTTCTCAATGGGCCCAGAACTTCGAAGAGAGGTAAAGTAGTTTCCAGAATTGAGAAACTAGAAGTCAGAGTTTTCTTAGATCCCGGTGTTTATGATTATGTTATGAGTGCTCATCCTCTACCAAGTATTTTGAGTGAATTGGATTTTCCGGTTACAGCAATATTATTTCATAGAAATTCTTGCGAAATGATCGAGCGGAGTCACACTCCGAACTTGACCGCTTGAAAATCTTGCCTCATATTATTGTTGTGTTCTAGTTTCCTGAAATTAAAATCCACAGCCAACCTGTGGCTGTGTCAGGTTTCGGATGAACTGTAGCTACCTGCATGCAAGGTACAGGGTAAAACACTTCAGCTCCGCCATATGGCTTGGTATATGTAGAAGAGTGTTTTGAAGGTTGAAGCTTCAGAACGTGCCAAGCAGGTCTTTTGGAAACAATTGGCCTTTCTCATGTCGTGCGTACTGAACATGAAACTGTCTGGCGTCATGTGTTCATGTCAATTTCGTGTGCCTTTTTCGTTCCTATTAAGGTTTATTAGTCTCTAGTCATCATTCACAAATAAGTTTTCACTCTGAAATATTACTTTTGGAAAACATGAATACTTTTACGTAGATTGAGCTGGTGTATTAATATGCAGAGTTGGGATCGGAGCGTATTGAATTATGCATTGTGCTTAATGGTGGTACTGTTATAATGCACTGCATCTTGCTCAAATCACAATTGATACGTCGCTAGAGCCTGTACCGTTGCTATTATGAATATAATTTTGACCCTACTCACTTTTATACGGATACTTAATCGCCTGCTGGTACTTTTATTTAGACATTGGAATTTTTTATTCTGAAAATCCGGAACAGGCTCGGCCCTAAGCAGCTGCACCACAGTGCTTCGGTCAAACACTCGTCTAAATTGAAGTAACGAACAATACCGTAACAACGACCGACTATAAGCAAAAGCAAGCATTACCTGATTACATCAATTTAATAGGTTTTTACTGCTCTGTTAAGACCAGGCCCTCAGCATGGGAGAAGTCAAATTATGAAATCCATCAAGTCAAAAATAATTTGTGTTCTTTTATAAACACAAGCGGAGTGGTGCACACTACACATGTTTAATGGGTTCTTTCGGGGGAAACACAGGATAGATAAACACGATTAGGTTATACCTGGCTTCATACATAAATAATCCATTATACCATATTGCATGAAGTAATAAAATGTTTCATAATATATGAGGCTCTGTTTAATTACACCGTAGAGCGCTTTTTAGAAGGGTAGGGGATCAAGCTCGAAGTATTTTCTCCGTTTCAGACGCTAACTTTATGTAAGTACTTCCTACTAGCCCTTACGACGACAATAATGCTTTTACTTACGTTGCGCTTGAGTGAAGAATATTGAAAACGGGCGCTCAAACTTGCAATTTGCAATTGCGGCTAATTTATTCGATGAATCTGTATCAGTATTTGAGAATTTGGATTGGAGACGTGTGGAACCTGGGATTATGCAAGTTTAACGGCACCGATGTGTGTTTCATTTGCCCATTCCTTTTCCCCAAAGTTTCTTGGCGCTGGTAGTTCCACTGGCAGTTTTGGCTTGAAAGTCATCAGTCCCACCTGAGTAAACCCTGCGTTTTTTTTTCAAAAATGAAAACCTACTCGAACTGACCAGAATCCAAAGAATATTAAGGCATTTTGTTGATTGCTTACTTAATGCTGTTCTCTGGAATAGAGCTCTTGACCTTTTCAGCAGCTTCGCCTGAGCATTTACTACAGTTTCCTATGAAGCAAATCTGTGGGCTGTTTTTGTCAAACTTGTACTTTGCTTTAAAAGCGCCTGCTTCCATTTTGAAGGCAGCCCTCGATATCGGCAACTGTTAGAAATTGTCAAACTTTTAAACTCATAACATACCACTCAGCAGGGGTAATTTTAAGTAATTTCATTAAAGAAACGTACGAGGAATGTTAAATGATCCGGTTATGGTGCCCTTGGTCTTTAAGAGGTCAGGTGTACGGACATCGACCAGAATGATTGTTCCTGTAAGACATAGCACCACGTCATAGGCACCAATTTCCAAATTTTGCGGTATTTAAGTTGCAGTATCCGGAAGTTTACCTTTTGGAATTCCAGCCTTGAGTTCTTCAAAACTAGCTTCCGGTGCAGGCATCGTGTAAGGGTCTAATCGTGATGAGCGACTAGACGAATACCAGCAAATGTTAGATATCCATAATTTGGGTTACTGAATAAATTTTGTTCACTGATAATTTAGAATTTAAATAAAAACATGAAATGAGTAGTTTAGGAAAACAAAGGAATCCCACATTTTGAATTTTGAAATAATTATTGCGATTGCTGTAATACAATCCCTAATATAAACAAGACGCATGAATCGGCAAGGAGATTTTGATTCGGAAGTTTCCGGTCGCACCGACATTCTTCAAGTTTTGTCGTCGCTTCCAATCACTTTAGTAAAATGCTAATGGCAGTTAGGTAAACGGAATTCGTTGTTCTTGCAAAGATGCTGCCCGACTTTCTTGAGAAATAAAAGTTTTTAGCCATTAGAATTTCGTGACACAAGTAGAGAGCTGAAAGCTAAAATACGTTTTCCTTTCTCTTCGCAGCTACCCAAGTTTTAGATCTGATTCTGTCATTTTCTAAAACACTACTTTCGAGATTGGAGAGAAGGGAGAGAGCAGGAGAAACAAAAGGAAATTTGCTTTGCTATTTAGGAGAAAGTCATAAATTTCCTTTTCACTGATGGAAAATTTATAACAAATCTCTTTTTTCTTTCTTCTTCTTCTTTTCCCGTCGTTTCCTTTTCTTGCGTATTGAATTACAAAGTTTTCAAGTCGAAAGTGATTTATACCTGGCAGGAAAATAATATGTATTGCTTCTCTTACAATAATTTAATAGCATACATCTCTTATGTCACGTCAGGGTTTTTTTGTGCCTTATTCTGCTGTCCTGGCCAAACCTTTTTTTGAAGGCAGCAGAAAGGTCTAGGTAACTCCTGAACTGCCAATATCGAATTTCGTGAAAATTTTTAGGGAATAATTTCTTATCGCATTAATCTTGGGATTAAGTGCATTTTTGTGTAGGGGACTTTCCTGTCATGGTCAAATTAGTATTCTTTTTATTCTTTAGTGAAATGGCAAAGGTTGGAACATCTCAACCTCAGAAAGTTAATCTAAAAGTTCCACTAAACTTATCTCTTAAAGTCCTCAGAGAATAAGACAATATTAAAAACTTTGGTTTAAAATGAAATAATACCTGGATGAAGGGAGTTTGGGTAAAGATAAAAATACACTTTTTCCGCTCTTTCATGTAACTTTTTTTTTGTTTCGAGAGAGAATGAGATGATGATAAGCCCTAGGTCATCAAATTATTAGGTAACTTTTTGTGGTTTTCTTCCAAGTTTTTTTTTATTGGATCACACACGATGCTGAGAAGGAATAAAATGTTATTAGCATGATGATGAGATGAAGTTTGCCTTGTGTGTGTGCGGATAAAAACATGAAAGTCGGAGGTTTCTTTTACAAACTATACACGATACATGTGCAATGCCTCACGTATTTTAAAATTGCTACCCACACACTTTTACAAGCCATTTAATTTAAAATACATTATAATTGTATTTTTAGGTGGGGACGAGAGGAAGAAGACTACTTTCAATCATCCATCTTGATAAGCCTGCTAATACCCAGCCAGTAAGCTTCTAATTTTTCAAGCTTTCTTAGCAATAACTTTCCCCTCACCCGCAACCCGCATCCAATAAATGTAATACCCATACTACGGAAGCAAAGAACTAAATTTAATATTTTCTCATCTCAACATATTCAGACTGGAGCGGATCTTTTTCTGATTAGCCCGCGTTGAATATATAGGGAAAAAAAGATGACAAATGACAAATTGGGAAAAATGGATATAGAAAGGGGAGAAAAGAGAAAGTATTAAAAAATACCATCTCAACCCTCTTTCTGCTTGTATTGTGCGTATAAGAGAAAGTTTTTGTTCGCAGTCTTTCTCGCTTTAGTTTGTCTAACAAGACGAGAGAAAAAAATGATTAGAATGCCGTCACACACACAACTACTATTTAGAAGAAGGAAAAAAAAAGTTTTATTTTATTTTTTTGCAAGGTAAGACAGACATTTGATTGTGAATTGTTGAAGAAGGCTTCTTCGGAAAGAAGAAGACCTTACTTAAGTCTTCTTCTACTCCCCCCCCCCTTCTTCCTCTCACTCAGTCAGAAGAAAGAAAAAATGAATTTATCAGGACGGAAAAATGGAATTTTATCAACATAAATTTCCCTTCTTTTTTTTCCTTTCTTTTTTTTCTCCCTTTAGCTTTTATTGCTCATTTTAATGGAAAGCATATTTCACTCCTGTCACACGAACTTCCTTCTTCTTCTTCTGCTCTTCGTACAAGCCCAGAAAAAAGACTGTTTTCTTTTTGTATGCATAGATGAAACTGTCGTTCTGTTCTCTCATCTAATGCTATAGTCTAGCCAGAAACTGGCGTGCTGTGGCGTCGTCGGGTGGCAACCCGATATCAATTGCATCGGACTCGATTCTCACTTTTGACTTCGGTTAATTTTTACATGGCGGTTTGTTTAATTTTAAATACGATTGATGGGACGTTGTGAATTGGTCAATTGGTAAGTTGTTTGCTGCATGACCAGTCAATTTAATTTCGGTAGCCAAACGCAATGTGCTGCTCAGGGCGAGGGCGCGGGCGGACGGTTGAGCTTTTCAGAATAGGGCCAGAAATATTTATTACAGAAGCTCAAAGGCACAGGTCGGGTTCTATAGTTTGCTGCAGCTCGCGTTTAGTTTAAACCTTGACAATTTTAAAAATATTTAATAATTTTCTGGAGCTCGAAACGTGCTATAGTCCGTTCCACGACCTGTAGACGCCGTTTTCAGGCTATATACCAACTCTAGCTCCTTGTAATATGTCTCTTTTGTCGTGGTAGTGGGCCTGGCACCTAGATTTTTTGTGAAATGAAATGAGAGAATGAAAAAAATGAAGGTAAGAAAAGAGAGGGAGAGAAAATGAAATGAATTGAATTGTGAATTGAATAGATGTGATGTGATGTTTGTATAGGGAGAGAAGAGGCAGAAGTTAGAGAGGGCTAGAGCAGCCGAACCTTATACTTTTTAATATTAGTGTCACAGGATTACATTTTCATATAATGTAATATTATTACTGGGGACTTGTGTGAGAGGAGCCAGAAGGAACTGGGCTGATCTGATACTTTTCGCTTCGTCTTGAGGAAAGTAAGGAATCAGAATGAATGTTTTTGCATGTGGAAGTAATATGATGTAAGAAAAAAGGTAAAGATTGCTTTTCTTTTCTCTCCTTTTTTCCGTCGTAACATTCAATCATGTGTTTTTCCTTCTCCCAAGCCTCCGTTCATTCAGTCTTTGTTATTTTTACCATTAGCATACAAATTGCAAAATATGCAGAGAAGGATAATTCTGTAGTAGGGCTCAGATGGAGAAAGCAGAGAGAACTCAAATATATAGTGTCTAATCAGGTGAGACACTCTGTTTTAATATAATAAATTGTCACACTCTCAGTCTGTTCTTTTGAGCAGAGATGAAATGACGTGCGGAGGACGAGATATGATTGCACTCTTTCAGGCGGAGAATTCTTTTTTTGAGAGAAATGTGCTTTTCCACTAATAACATTGATTTTTTTAGACAAATGAGAATACTAGTTTTTAAGGTGTTGGTTTTAAGTGCTGGAGCAGTTATTTGTTAGATCATAATGACTGTGTCAGTCATATATTTTCTGACACACCCGTTTCTGAGCTGCGAAGCGGTAGCGGTAGGAGCGATTGACACTCTTGACCTTTAGATTTTTATGAGGTCCTCCTTTGGCACCTGCGTCTCGTTAAATTTTTAAGTTTTAACTAGGCGGGCATTTTACGTTTTCTGCTCGTTTGTTTTGGCAATCACCGATGTTTAAATATTTAACGAAAAATTTCTGCATCATGTTGTAAAGATTCCTTTTTGGTTGCCGTTTGGGCATCTCACCTGTACATCCTTGACAAAGATTTAGCCATTGCAATTTGGCTAAAGACCTTAAAGCTACGAAATAGATCATTCCCTGGCTTATGTAAATGGCTCCCAGGCCCCTTGAGCTTCTTCTGAAAATCATTTATATCATCATAGCTCATAGCCTAAGCATATGAAAAACTGACGTCAAGAATTTAATTTCAAAGCCGAAGTAGGAGTTGTACAAAGTAGTAAATTACACTTGAGGGGCTTCCTAACCATAAAACGTTTAAGTAGCCGTGATTTACGACTTAATGATTAAGTACACACGTACTTATGCATGGTCCAGTGGGCAGAGTCCAAGAAGAAAAACTGGAACACGGAGAAAAGGGCTCACTCCCTACTTTGTGTAACATGCGCCGACTTCTGATGCTATCTCTCTGCGTTTTCTTATTTTTTTTTCTGAAAAAAGATCTGAAATGAGCTGAAACAAACGAAGAAGGGTTTAAAAGTATTCTATTTTCCGTGGACATCAGAGTAGTTCTTGAAGAAAATAGGCTCAGAACTTGTTCCTTGATGATGTGAGGGCCACCTGCTCTGAATTCCTTTTTTATGGAACCTTAGGTACAGGTAGAACATATGATGAGCCTTCTGCTAGATGTTCATGGCACTTAGGTTTCAAAATTTGAAGAAGCAATGCCCTTAAGTTGGTATAAGCGCCTGCAGAATTATAGTTTGTCAATTGTCTAGGATCGGTAATATCTGATTTACACTCAAAGTCGCATTTTGTCTGCAAACAAAACGAAACAGTTGTGGAAATCCATGAGGTGATTTGGGAAAATCTGGTTTCGATTTTACCATTTGTGAATTTTGAGATTAAGAGGGATCGACCTGAGAGCGCTCAGGCCAAGCCACTAGCATCTTTGAAGGAAGGTAGCTTTCATAAAAATTACATCGATGCCCTCCTGTACATTATTTGCACCTGCTGCTTCTTCAGAATGGAACAACAGTAGCTACAGACAGCTACTATTTCTTTGAACCCAAAATACGACAGCCAGCACGGTTTGAAACCACGCTGCTGGAATTTTTTTTCTAAAACTTGAACTTGTGGCAAAGGCCCTGGCTCCCTTCTTGCTCGTGCAGTTACACCTGTTAGTCTCGGGCCAAAGCATGACGCGGGACAGGCACATGCCAAAACTCCTCGTAACCGTAACAGCAATTGAATTTATTTACGAGGAATTGAGGGAATTGAAAGCTCGTTTTCTTCTTGGTGAAAGCCACCAAGAGTTCAAGGCTGGTGAATAACTCCACGTAACCCTTAATTACGTTCGCGTGTTATTAAATTTACATGAAGATGTGCATTATGTTCAATTTGGAACTTCTAGGATTTCCCTTAACTGTTGGAAAACTTTTTGGTCATTCCACGAACTGTGTAATTAACTGGTAATTGGTAATGTCCATGCATGTGTCAATTAGGGGAAATTATATATTCAGAGTCATATTTTGCTTAGGTAATTTGCTCCTCGTGTGTTTATCATATTCGAGGTGGATTCACGTGAGTTTGGCAAAGGGTTACGTGTCAGCATTATGTAGCGCTTCGACACAGGTAGGATTCAGTTTAGCTTCAATCGAGTACATAATTATTATACACAAGCAATCACTCATCACAAGAGTTTAGATTAACCGTTCTTGGTTCCGCTAGATTTTTTTTGTGTTCTCAAAAGTACAAATCGATGCATTTACCAAGCCTACATTTAAGCAATAACATTTTTCGATGATTACAAATTATAATATTAATGTCTGTCTCCAACCATGTACGAGTAACATATATTCAGAATCCAAAGGTAGGGGTGAATTGTAGGGAGGCTCTACCGAGAGACTTCCACAAAAAAATTCTTAATGGTGCCCCATTACTTATGTATTTGTTAAGTCTCCTCACATGCTCCATTCTCCCCCAAGCCTGAGGATGATCAAGAAGACAAGTTTTTTTTTCATGTGTGAACCCCGAAAGGCATAAAAAAGCTTTCCAAAAGAAAGGCCGCCGCTAAGGCTCTGAAGGGCACGAGCCTTGGCTTGAGTGCAGCACGTAAAGTAAAGGAAAGGGTCAGGGTCCAGCCAGGGGAACAACAGCCGAATAGATAACTAACAACAACAAGTTCACATATGGTCATAAAAAATCTGGTGAACGGCAGTTTAGCTTAGCCGGTGTAAAGCAGGTGTATTGTATCGATGGATTAGAATAGCCATACTAAGCTTAAGTAATTAATTATTAATCGAGTCGAAAAATCAATAATTCATAAGCGAAATATCAAAATGTCCACTGATAGCATTTGACTATAAAAACTCTGTGTGAATTTTTGTCGACTGGCGGGAATGGTGCGTGGTCAAAGCATTAAACTCAGAATACTTTCATGAAGCCGCTCTGGTGTAATACAAGAGCTGATTCTAAAAGAAGAAAAAAGAGTGAGACTGCCGAAGGCCATAATGCCTGGCGCCTTCCAGACCGGGGGTGTGGGGCTCTCGGATCTTTGCCTCTGTCATGTGCTAGGGATTTTGAGAGAAGCACCTGAGGAAACTGATTGTTCTGTTCCCTAGTCTTCTTCTTCTGGCTGGACTCTGCTCGGACCTTCAGCAGTGCTTGCTTACTCTGCTAACTAGTGGATGATTGGAATGTAATGATCCGATGTTGGATGTGTGTAGTACAAGAGGAACAGTCCCTGCTAGCAGTTACTCCAAGATAGATTGACTTCTCAACTTACCTGTTGGATCAGTTTTTTTGCAACTCTAGTAGAAATGCAGTAACAGCTGCTAGTAGTTTTGTGGAGCGTGCCATAGTACAATTTTTTATGTAAATTGGACTCTTCTCTAACACGCCAAGCAAGTGCTTTGGACAAACAAGTGCAGGGCAAGGAAATTCTGAGCTTATTTCCAATTTTCAAACTGAAGGTCGGGTCAACAACTTGCAGTCTAATAACTGGAGAGTTCGATTCCATTTATATCTTATCCAAAAGTCAGACTTTGGTCTATTTCTTCAGGTGGAGTAGAGCAAGTCGTATATAATTTGGAATTGGAACTCGAACGACTAGGGACAGGGACCGTCCCCAGTAAATGCTATCTGTATAGCTTTGCTTTGAATGTCATCCATCCAGATAGGTACAATAGTTTCAGGTTGAGCTGTGCATTGTGAAGTGATTTCAGCCGCAAAATACCTCAGATATCTCCACTCAAGATCAGCGTGACATAATAGCGTCATCATGAATTATCAGCATAATCTTCAGGTAAGCACTATTTCTTGGCAATCACAGTTTTTAATACTGCTGCATACGTGAATCAAAATTCTAAATTTTGATAATTTCCAGAAAATGCGTGTTAGGTTTAAAAGAATGCTTTTCCTCCGAAATCCAATGAAACGGAACACAAATTGGAACGTATTTTAAGCAAAGCTCTAATATGATTTTCGTTGGATCAGGACGCGTCCGCTGTATTGCCAGCTCGTGTGCATATTTTTACATAGATAATGTATGCACAGGCAGGGCACAACTACTGTACTTTGTTAGTGCCCCAGGCGATTTTCTGTTAGATGTGCCGACATTACAGAGATCCTACTCTCCGTGTTTTACTTTGAGTACTTGTACAAGAGAGAACTATTTAAAAAGGACAATTGGTCTTAAATGAGCTGATGTGATGACAATGTGGATGATGAAGATAGAGAGTTTGTTATTTGGAGAGATAGATCAGAAAAGAACAATGCGGAGGAATATGATGTGAAGATGCAGAAAAAAAAACTGGCTCATTTTTTTCGTGTCTTCTTATTATGAAGGAGTGAATGACATTAGAAATTATTTTTTCCCAAAACCCTTTGATGTACGTACGTACACTTCCGTATTAATGGTTTAGCAGGATCTCTCAAAAAAAAACTTTCATGTTGTGTAACCATGCATAAAATTAAGCAGTTTGAAATATTATGTTGTACTTTTACAGCCATGAACCGTTTTTTGACGGCTAGGGCTACACTTTGCATTTGCATTTCTGATCAATTCTTCGAATTTTATTCTATTTAATTCACTACCCGTCCCGTAGCTAGTTGGAATTTGAAAAATCGAGGAAATTATTCTAAATTCCTACAACTCTTTAAGCTATACTTCCAGAACTCATGAGTCACATTAGAGAGGTAATTATGCTACAGGATGGAGGGGGGAGATTGGAAGAAAAATCGATTAATGTAAAGTATAAAGACAAAAGGGAGAGATTTAATTCAAACTCATCTCTGGGTAGAATCTCGTTCAGGCGATTATAAATGAGTATTTGTTTTGTTTTTATTACTATTTTCCTGGAATTTCATTTGCCAAGTTTTGGGCCCGGAGGAACGAAATCGACCAGCAAGAGAAGGTCTTACATTTATTGGGATATTTGGCTAGAATTTCAATGGGGAAAAGTCTGGATCGAACGTTTCATGAATTAGCATATCATTTAATTTTTACACTATGTAATTTTTATCTTAAACCGTAGTCAGTTAGTCGATAGATTGGAATTTGGCGAACATGCTATGGTCATGGCCTTATGAGGTTAACGGTCTCTAGTCAGTTCATGGCGTTCCTGTTTGCTTCATTTAAGGTTAATAAAAAAACAGACCGTGAAAAAGCTGCAATAGACAGCTCAAGGCCATTTAGAAATGCATTTTCTATTGATAATAAAAGAATTTCTATCATGACCTGAGCTTTTTCGGTGACGTTTTACTAATGGGAAACGGAAGGTTATTGTAAATTAATTTCCATTAGTTTTTCCATAGTACAACTAATTTGAAAGGGTTGACCCTAATGAGTCCACAAAAGAAAGGGCCTTTCTTTCACAATGACCGGCTCAAAACGAGTATACAAAGTACGAATGAACTGAACAAAGGCTTGAAAATCATTATAAATATAGTTCGAGCGGTATTGAAATTTTAGAATTGGAAGTTTGGAGTTGAAGGTAGGTTGAAGGTTAAGGTTGGACTGGCGACTTGAATCTCGTATATCGTTGTGTGTATGAGTGCTGATAAAATTACAGTTTACAGTTATTATCGATAATCCAGTAGAGTCAGGGACATACGGTACAAGAAGGTATATAAATATATCTGGAGATTCGGAGACAGCATGATAAATCCCAAGTCTTAACTACAGATTGGATTGACGAAGGAAGATAAACAAGATTCTATTTATCTTGTACAAAGACAAGCCTTTCGTACCAGATACAGGCCGTAAAGTCAATTTGTGCGAGACAGTTCGGCTTGAATATTTTCGTCTTATTGCCTGAGAGGGTCGCAGGTCGTCTGTACCTTTAGTTGACCTCTGCGAGTCATTGTCTATAACAGATCAGGTTTTGAAAATCGAGGTATCTCAGGTCGAATGCCTAATTCTTCGTATTAAGTCGACTGCCAAAAATGCCTCGACGAAATGCCTGAAAATCTACGAAGACACACGGGTTTGAGCATCTTCCACACATACTACGTATAGATTGTTGCATTAGATTTTTGGGCTAGTGATTGAAAGGGGTGGCAGAAGAGAATGAAAATGAATCGAATGAATGAATAGAAGGTAATCAGAAGTGAAAATAGTGAAGTGAGTTGTGAGTGACTGAGTGTTCCCTCATCATTTTCTATTAATAGTACACACTTTGACTTCTTTTTTCCCTTCATCTCAGAATATATCTGACAAGACGCTTCTGCACTCAGCAGCCAAGAGAAAAATATTAATTTTCACCCAAAAATATGCTCCACGTTTCAATATATAATATACACAATGTTCGTTTTTTGGGTAGAGGAAGAGGACCTCATTTTTCCAGTTGGAAGTTGGGTATATCTCTACCTATTCTCTCCTTTTTTTGATTGGGTCATTTTTTTCTTCTTCTTTCTTTCTATTCTTTTCTAGTTCCATTAAAATTACACAATAGATTGGAAGGTAGGGAAATCCTTCAGGACTCTCTTTTTTTTTTACACTCGAGCTTGTAGTGATATGATTAAAATTTTCTGCTCTCATACGCATAATCCGATCGAAAGGCATGAATAAGAATTGAATACGCTTTTTTCCCAGAATTGAGAGGAAGATAAAAAAAAATCTCTTTCATCTCTGTAGAGACTTGAATTGATAATACAAGTAAGTAATGGTAGTAGTTGGAAAACTTCAAAAAGTTCCAACAGAACTGGAGGGGCTGTGATGTGACGTCGGGAGTACTCATACTGGAATCTATTCAGGAATCAAGAGTAGGTACAGTTTTTGTAAATAGTAAATACTTTTTTGCATTTTGTACCTGTGTGTTATTCCGGTAATGGAAATTAAATAGACTCAGGCCCTCCTATTTTCGATGCGCCCTGTCATCAGTCAAATTAAGTTTACAGGCGGTTCTGGGCTTTTGAGCAATAGCTTAGGGGTTGGATCATCTCAGGTATAACATGGGACAGGTGAGGTAACGAATAATTTTTGCAATTTGCAGTTGCATGTAAGACGTTGGGCTGGATGTGAGCCGGCCTGCCCAAGGGCAGAAGAAAACAACAGACGGTGTATTGTATTTAGCTCAGAAAATACCAATATTTTTTAAGATGACAGGTGCGTCTGCTCGTTTGGCTAGCATTTTCAGGCAGTTAGAGTTTCTCTGCTGATTTATATAAGCAGTTTGAATTTGTTTACGGAATATTGTATCAGGCTATACAAATATATTTAACAGTTGTATCTATACAAGAGTGCTACAAGAATTTATCTCGAAAAATCAATAGCGGATAGATAACAAGGCATAGGGGTAAACGGAAAACACACGAGTTAACGTGAAAGGGGTAGCATGGAGAATATTAGTGTAAGAAACTTTCTCCGATCCCCCTTGCTCTGTAAAACTCAAACTTTTCAACGCACTGGTGATCTTTCTTTTGAGGCTATCTCTTAAGTATATAATGCAGTGCACAGTGAAAGCAGCGGGCTATCTCTGCATCATTTTCTTACTTGGGAAAAAGGCTTGGAATCAAATCAATTATCATGTCTTCTCAAAGAGGAACCCCTCCTCCACCAAATGATAATTTCCAAACTGATGGTGTATTTTAATTTGGTAGGGGGAAAGGAAGCGAGGGTAGAACAGTGGATTAGCCACCAAAAGCTAGGATTTCTTGTTGGGTGGCGGGACAATTCGTACGAGGCATTGCTTTTTGGAATGCTCAGCTTCAATGTTAATACTGCTTGAAATAGATTTTTTGCTGGAATTAAATATTTGGCGTATTTCCTTGAACGTATTGTCGTAAAACCTTGTTATTTCGTTTACTTTGGATTCTGATACAGTTGAAATTATTACAATACTTCCAAATTAGGCTCCGTCTATACCAACAACCCCCTGATACTTTATAGAAATCTGAATAATAATACACAGCCTAATATTGAGACGAAAGATTAGAGTCCTGGAAATTCATGGATGAGTAGTTACAGATAAAGTACACATCATCATCATCTTCTTCCTGGATTTCAAGCAAGTCTGCCTCTGCCTGGAACTCTCCTGATGCCTAGAATATTCTGTAGTAACATTATTTACCAGCGAAAACCTTGTTATAGCTCTAAATAGTAGAATTCAATGGAATTTTCATTTTAACTTCAGGACGACTACTACGGCAGTAGTGAGGGGTTTTTATGTAATCTAATGGAATGAAAATACTTGATCTCTGTCTATTTTGTTACTCCTCGTCTTTTCTCTGGAGAATTTCTGTATATCGAAATGCCAATATTGAGTTGAATATAAGCCTGTTGTAGAGGGGAAGAGAGCGGTATTGTAGCTAAACATTATGGACGGATTATTATAAGAATACAAGGGAATTCTTGTCCCGACAGAATAACAGTGAAAAAGTAAATGTTTATATGTTAGAGACGGTTATATTTATCACTCCAATCATCAAGAATCGTTTCGATATACTGTGTTTCAAGTCGTTAAACACTTGCCAGTACTGTACTGATAACTGGATTCAGTTAAGGATTCCGAATCTCCGATATTCCTTAATTTATATGCCCATTAGAGCTGCTGTACTGTCCGTATTTATGCACCATAGCTAATGTGCACCCCCGCTCGAAACATATTGATGGGCTACTTGGGGGAAAAACTATAATTTTTCATTAATACTACAGAGTCTGAATAGCCATTTGATGTCATGGACATACAATCAACTCATTTATTACACACTCCCGCTATTTATGTGTAGTGGTTTTAATTCAAAGTCAAGGGCTTTGGAAGTTAAGACTATGATTAAGAAACTCAATTGAGAAAAATAGTAGAGACTTTGGGAGAGCTTCATGAATTGGATCGTTTCGCTTTTGTTCATTAAAAGAATGATCCCATTGTTCCGACAAACTTCCCTTTTCCTTCCTTTTATTTTTTTTATTTCGCAGAGAGGCTCTGCAAGACAAGAATGCCTTCATAAATCTCTCTTCTGATTTAAGATTCCTTTGTGGATTAATAGAAGCCGAGGGGACATTTACATTAGATTCAATTCAGGACGAGTAAACGCGCTCCCAGTAGTTTTCTCTCGTGCTCTTCGTTTCAAGCGTTTTAATTTAGATCCTAACGGTAATTAGTGGCTGTGGCTAGGCTCCTGTTCCTTCCGTGCAAGAGTTATGGGACGGATTTACATAAATATTGTTGAATAAATGGCTTTAATTTTGTAATAATATTATATTCAGACTTGGACGTTTAATGCAAGAAGCTCAATTTTGTGGCCGAATACAGGCAAATTTAAGCGCTGCGTAATTGTGTGCATTGTAAGGTAAAACCGAAATGAAGTCAGTCAGCACTTTAATTCTCTGTTTCCAGTACATTTACACAATTACACACATACATGTTCTCTTTGGTGGACTAGTTTTAATAACTCAAGCACAAGGCTGCTGTGCCATCAAAAATGGTTAAAATGCAATTTAATCCCCTTTTCCCCTGTGTACTCAAGTAGCAGAGAGTAGATTTTGCGCACGTGGCTCCTTCCGTGATACTTAATTGAATTAGGATTGTATTTTAGATTGTAATTGCGTTTCCGTTTCAACCCTGCCTCCAGCCTACACGTATGATTCTGGCAGAGAGACAGTCATCGACTCGATCTATTGTAATATCCAAATTAATTTGACCGCAAGTATAGGGGAGCTCTTCTGTTTCTCTAGCAACAAAGTGGAGTTGGGATCATTACAGTCTCAACTTGAATTGAACTGGGGTGGTCCGTGTACAGTGTACTTTGTACTGGCCATATAAAATATGTTTTTATTTGCATGACCATTACTGGGAGCATTGTTTCGGTAGATATTTAGCAGGTAGTATTATTGCTGTAGCTCGTAGCATTATCAAAATGCCACCCCGTTCAAGAATCGGGGAACAGCCAGCCGTGTGCCACAAGGCAATCTCGATCTAGCCAAGCCAAGCCAGTTTCCACGCCGTGTAGTAAAAATGTAGCGGAGGGTTCTTTTTTGCCTTGCCTGACATAGTAGTGGAGTAAAACTGTGTGTGGATGAACCAGTCTTGCTTGGGATTCTCACTGAAGAGCATCTCCTCCACGCCGTTCGTTCGTTCTCTTTTGTCATAAGCCAAAGTAAAAGTAAGCATTTCATTTACAAACAACGCCGGCCCTTGAACCAAACAAACTTTCACAACAACAATAACAAACAAGCTGACCAGTACGATTTAGCTTGAGAGCACATTTAATTGACTCTGTGTGCGTTTAGCCTATTGAGTCGGCGTCGGAACTTGTTTCTTTTGAGATTGATATGCAGACAGTGTTAGCTAAGTGATACGTGAAGTATTTCTGATAAACAGTTTTTTTTCGACTGCGTGTGTGAAGAAGCATTGAAGGAGAAAGTAACTCTGTTGAAGACTAACAGGCCCGCCGAAACGCAAGCAAAAAAAGTTTAACTCACTTAAACTTACAACTCGTAAGAAGAAAGTTCAGCCGAGTGTGAAAGCAGAGAGCAAGCAGACCAGACCAGAGTCTTTACAAACTATTGGAAACCAGAAGAAGAAA
>VNWX01000876.1:0-17879 GCA_009869905.1 Ceratophysella communis
GTCTTTGAGTTCGACGACGGAATATAAAAGTTCTATTTCATAAAGTAAAACCACGCCGTGGGAGAGCAGTTAGAGTTTTCTTTTTGGAAAACCTTGCCAGAAGTGTCTTGGCAAAGACAATTCATCATGAAAAGAAATATTGGCCATGGGGACATGAGACATGACCTCCGTAAATCCCACTGGTGAGCACACCGAGCCTGGAAGGGCCTCAACCAAATCAGGGTTGGAAGTTGGAACTGAGCAGTAGCCTATTTCGAAAAATGAGCCTTACGAAAATGAGGGTTCGCATTCGTTTCCCGTGCGATTAGCTGTCAAAAGCAGGTATTTTTGTAATCAATATAATTAATTGTAAATTATGTGATGAACTTTGCGCTAAAATATTTTGGGGAATTTTTAATGTGACAACTGTAATACTGAAATTAACATGAGAAATACTGATCTACTGTATCGGAAACCACTTGCCTTATTGGTTGGTATTGGTTTATGTTAGGTTATGCTTTAAAAATACGACAAGATTAACGAGTATCCCTGCTAATACATAATTCGATATTTCGGCTGTTAGATAAGAGCCAAAAACGTACTGTAAAATGACAATGCTTTCTCCAACCCTGCTTAAGATGACGCTCAAATTACAGCTACGTACTTTTGTACTGCCTAGCTGTACTAATGCTTTGGTAAAATAGTCGTACTCGTACACGTACAGGATGGATAAGAGAAAGAAAGTTTTATCTGCGGAACGCGGACGTGTGGAGTTTTCTGAGTTGGTTTGCTTCTGCTGCTGCTATTTCCTTTTTTCTTATTGGAAAACTTTGCGGGAGAAAAGGGAAAGCAGTAGTGGTTAGAGGGGTTAGTTAGGTAGAAGGCTATGCTGACTGTTCTTTTATACCACTGCAAGTATAGGTACTCTTCTGGTCTGGTCCACTTGTCAAAGTGAAGGAGACTTCAAAAACTGCCGACGTGTCGGCTTTACTTTCTCTTCTCATAAGCACTTTTCTCTATTCATCTCCACTTTCTCTTACACAGATTAGTCTAATTTGGCATTAACAACCTCCCGGAGTTCAAACGGAAAGGGGATACAGGGTGGATTATAACGAGCGTTATTTGGTTATCATAAAATTTCATGCAATTCTATTTGAAAATTTCTTGAAAGCAACGAAACACCATGTACAAGCCACAAAGCCTGATAGCGACGTGTACCCTGAATTCCTATGATGACTCTAATTATATTGTGAGTCAAGCCACAAGTCATTCACTTTCAGCCGGAAATATGGCTTATAATAATACTTGGCGTTCATTTCAGCAATTTTGGGCTAGCGTTTGTCAGGCAGTACTTAATTGTAACAAGTGGTAACTGTAGTAGCAGGCCTTAAGGCCGTGATTTAGAATTGAATTTTGGCGGAAAAGCGCAAGGTAGTCTATACAGCAAGAGGCCAACTACCAGCACCTAAATTTGAACAATTGAGAGCTCCCTTTGTGCATTTAATTAGCTTGTATCAAATTTCACCCATATGCAGCCAGGAAATTAGGAATGTCCCAAAACAACTATTAATTCTGCCTATTTAAAGCGTCGTCCTTGTTAATTACGCCTGACACCAACTTTCACCTTGGCATCTCCCATGCAAAGTACATTTGCATGCTCGTAAGCTGTCTACTTCTGAATGCATGGCTGGAGCTCACGTAACTGGGACGTAAAGTGCTTGTGAATAAATGAAGAGTGAGTCCGAGTGCGAATCAAAGTCATCAATCAGAGAGCCTTTACATCTTGGCGTGGAAATGGAAACCTCCTTCAAGGACTGACGCGAGCTTTTCTCTGCTTTCTCTCAACAAATATTATAGCTTTTCTCACAGTCAATTTTTCTCTCAAACCTTTCTCCACCTAGAACCACTGGCGTACACTGGCTTCAATTTTAGGTAGCGCTAATGTCAATATTATAGACGTTTTGCCTAATATAAAAATCTGTATTTCGAGTCTTAGTTGTTGGGCTCATGGCGTGGCTTAATTTTAACCTGGCGCAGAAACGAGCTAACCCGAAAAAAACTGAATTGTTTAAGAAACTGTCACCAGTTAAACCATGCATTTTTGTAACAAGAAACTCGATTGCCTACTAAGAACCTCGTGCACAGGCTACGCCACTGTTTTTCTGTCCATTCTTCTCTGGCTTTTGTCCTGAAATTCAGAGAGTGTACCGTGTCAAGTTGGCATTAGTATTGTGCGTGCTTGGAACCACATGCTGCCAGGCTACATGTTCTATTAGAACCTGGAACGGAACGGGAATTGGACACAAAGCACAATACTAAATACAATGGTCCATGGACGACTTGTTGAAGGAGGCTATTTTGGGACTACTGAAGCCCGATACTAATGTGCTGTGGTAGGCCTGACAATCCTGAATCTCGATTCAATGCCAGTAAATTCTTTTACTATTCGGATCTATACCTACGCTTTTTCAACAAATAATGTAGAAATGCTTAAATATTCATGAAATTAATATTTAGTACTTTACGATTAAAGCGACTTGCGTACACAACTTTCTACCGCCTGCCTTGTTAGCATTACACAGAAAGTCAATTCGCTAGTCTGAAATTGTCATAGTCAAACTCGAGTTTAAAGCTTAGGCTACCTGCTTTCTCCTAACTTTAACTATAAGACGACTATTGGTAAACATGAGGGAGAGGTAAGGAATAAGGAATGCGAAAAAAAGTGCTCCTGTGTACTCCTCGTTAAGTGCCAGGGTCAATATTGACTTTCTCCGCCGAGTTTACCTCAGCACAGACTACTCTCGACGACTTCCACTCTTTGTTAACACTAGGACTTATTGGCTAAATACCACCACGTGCCCGGGAGCCATCGTCACGCTTGCTAAGCCCAAACAGAATTGACAAACAAATAGTAGAAAAAGCTTCAAGCTAATTCCGTAGAAATAGGGCGGGATTATGTTTTTCTGGCGATTCATAAAAAATTATTGAAATTTCCGCCGCCATTTTACGAGTTTTTGCCCGCAAGAAACGAATTTCAAATTATATATTTTATTTTAAAGTGAATCGACAGGTGGCCTAGCCGTATTTTCACCAGAAATTTCGAACCCTGTATTTCTTACGCGTAATTTGAGCTCAATATTATGTTGCGTCTTTGATTGAAATTTAAGACATTTCTTAATAACATGTATTTTATTTCCTGAGGTTTTTTCCCATCGTCATTACCAAATGCGCGCTGTGGTTCACCGAACACAATGCACGTACATATAGAAAGCACATAAAACTATCGATTTGTAGAACTGAAAGTAGAAATCCTGGAATGAAACTCCACATATATTTTTGTAGAAAATTGGGATTGAGGATGACACAAGGGAGGAGTATTCTTAGAATTCGTAATTGGGGCCTTCTGATATTGATCAAGTTCTTCTGGCTCTGATGGTTCTGCGTTCTACTGAATTTACTTCCTTGTTCAAGGCACGCTGTTCCAACATAGGAACTGGAGGAACTGACTTGGGATTCGGAAACCCATTTTTGAAATGAAAGTATAGACAGACGAGGACAGGATCATTCTTTTTCCTAACGTCATTCTATGTTCTACGTGCCTCATTCGAGGTTAATGCTTGGCTATGGCTACGGACGTGTGGTAGAAGGATAGCATAGCAGTGCGAAATCAGTACCATTCTAGCGAATGTTCAAAAATGGCGAATCGGAAATTGACCGTTCCATGACGCATACCGTAATTCATTGGCTCTAAATAAATAGCTAGCATTTACTTAAAGATTGTGGCAGTTTCGCCGAATTATTTTAACATGGTAATTGCTGCATTTAATTTGTGTTAAAGCAATATTTATTCGCTTTTGCAACCCTCGCCATCATGTTTACGCTATAAATGTTTATTTGGGGGTTCTAACTGGGTAAGGTTCTTGCTACAAATGATTTCGCAGGGAAAAGCACTGGCAGCGATGCTTCGTGATATCAGAGTTCGACTGAATCGAATTTGAAAATACATATTTCGTGTTATTTACGTTTTATTTGAACTGCTCCAATTACTGAAAACATGTTTTTTATTTATCTATATCCTATGCTTATTTTACACTTTAGGACCTAATAAAATTGATGCTAAAAATTTCAGGATAGGTCCTTGTCGCAGTCGCCTGCTATGCTTTCGCTCTAACTTAAGATTATGTGGTTTGTATCGTCCCGATTCGAGATAAATGAGCCTAGTTATATTTCCATATGCCAACTTTTAAATTTTTTCAACCATCCCGTCACGAACTACATAATTAGTACCCGATTCTACGTTTTAGAGTTCTGATTTTCGATCTGCGCCTATGCCTAAACTTCAAACTTGTGAGCTCACTACGACATATTTATTTCAAAGGTCAAATTACAGCTTAATAAGGTTAACCTATGCTAATGATATAGTATTTCGATCCGTCCTGAGCATTTCACATTTTATACAGAGCTAAAGAAGCATCCTTTAACATCGTATTTGCCCATCGCCTGTCTAACGAGTAACTCAATGCTTAGTAGACGAATTCGAGCGATGCCAAACTGAAATTGAGTTTTTAGCCATATGGAAGTAAATGCAGTGGAATGTGCGCTCGACAGTGCAGAAAGTATTACTAGAATTGAGGTCATAGCACACTTGCTACTTTCACCAGGAGAAAAGGGCATTGATAAGCCCCAGCAGTTACCCTATATAGTCTCTCCGTTGTTTTCTCTCGAGACTTTATGCATTATGGAAACCGGTGCACAGCGCCGGGATCAACGGAAAATGTCTATGAAGAGCTATGTACACAGTAGAAGCTTATGACGAGAGAAAGTAATACATGGAATGCCTATGGGAGTTTGCGGTGGATTTGGTCATGGTGGAGGATTACAAGGGGATTTGTCAAATCCCAATATCTCACCCTCCATTTCCTGTAATGCTAATATGAGGCTCCTAGCTCTCGAATAGTGCGGATATCATTTTCCGCGCTATTCACACTTAGACCGAACTTTCACTGCTATGCTTTCACCCGGAGGCTCTAAAGTGCTACATCCGAGTGTAAAGTGTAAAGTGATCCGTGTTCAAGTCGTCGTTCAGGGGCTCATTTTATATGTTACACAGAGGGACTTTGGAATACCTTATACGATAAACTATAATGGTGGGAAACTGCAGTTTGGCGAAATTGCGAGACGTGGTCTGGGTTAAAAATTGCAAAGTGGTTTACACGGTTTCGGCATAAGGCTTGCAAAGTTTAACTCACAACGTCTTTTCCCTCTGACGATATTTTAACGGTGAAAATAAATGATATTTTACAAAGTCGTTGAAAATTCTAAACAAAGAAGCCGTGACTGAAATTCGCATATTTATCTGCTCAGTCATTTCACTGCTAACATCAGTTGAGCTTAGGATTTTGAGAATTAATTTTAGGTTCAAGTTCAAGTAAAATGTTGATCTTAATCACGAACATATAAGAAGGCGCCTAGTCCTTATTCTAAGCATAATTATATGTGGACATGATCAACATATCTGATAACAATAAGACGCAGTGGGGGTTTGAAATTCACGATGCGTGCAGCACACTCTTGCATAATTGGTATATGGAGCCTTAAATTGCACACTACAACACACGCTCTTGCCTAGAATCGATATTGTTAATCGTTAATCATATCTAGCCAAACTATGCAGAATGTAGCGTTTAGCGCACGTATTGAAAAGGTGCAGGCTAGGCAGTTAAAATTTTGACAAAAAAATCGAACACGGGATTGTATATTCTTTTTGGCAGTTATGCAGCACTGAACGAGCTTAAAATAGATCGACACACAAATTTCGTGTTACAAGTGCCTACTCCGCTCCATAAAAACCTATCAAATAGCATAAAAATTCGCCGTAATTGAGAAATCGCTACGCCAGCCGCATAGCTTTCTCCCAATTACATACCACACACACCGCCATGAATTTCTTATTATCACTTCCTGCATCTCTACGTGTACTACTGTCCAGGGTTAGGGAACCAAGCCCCAAACCACTCGGGTCTAATTGAAGCCCAGAATACATGAAACAATGATGAGCTTACGACTGGGTTGATGGTGATTGGGAGAAGACGGTGTTAGTTCGGTGTCCAGAGCCGGCTCCTGTGCCATTGCCTCTTCCGTTGCTATTGAACCCTCTTGCTCCTCTTGATGACCCCAGTCACGGATTCCAAAGTACTTGACTTTCTTCACCAAGTAACACCGCGGCATGGCTCTCACGTCGTCGTCAACGAGCGTCTCATTTATTAAATATTCAGTTAGTTCCGGGGATTTCAGTATTGCTTTGAATTCACAGAAAATTCTGTCGTTGTCAGGAAATACAAACTAGCCGGCAGCCCGTCGTGCAGCGTATTAAAAAATTTCAGACTTGATAGCTTCTACTACGTGAGTGGTTTGTGTTTGGTTTCTTCGTTGTATGTGTTACAGCAGGAAAGTCCAGAAAAAGGATACTTCTCATGTACAGTTATCGATCTAACCATAGGTTTCTATATTTTTCTAATCTTAGACTGAAACATGAGAGAATAGATTCTTGGAAAGCGATAGGGATTTCTCCAAAAGAAAAACACACGAAAAAACTTGAGATCAAACACAGGGGAGTTCACACGGAGAGATCAATGTTTTACTTCTTTTGTTGAAACTTTTGAAAGACAGAGTTTTGCACTTCTTAGCTTATAAAAAAGCTTAGCTTTCGTTTTTTTTGTGTATCGAATTGAAGTCAGTTTAGCGTTCAGCACGTGGATTAAGAAACACCTGTTAGGCTTCTGGAAGCTTCAGAGTACAGAATTCCCATCTGTTTAATCAATAAACTCTCCAGTTGGAGACTCGGATGAAATCAATGTATTGAACTTTGTGTTTGAACAGCACTGGAATTTTTGGTTTGGATTTCAAATTTGTAAGAATTAATTTGGGAAGTTTTTTGTGAGATTAAAAGAGGATTTTATTGCGTGTTTTATTTAGAGAATTTTTGAGAATTAAGGTACAAAAATAAGGAAGGGTAAGGGGAACGAGAGAGGAGACAAAGGGGACAGGCGAGGAGTTGCCAGTTGGAGCCCTAACCCTCGATTGAAGAGTTTATGTTCACTTTCTCAATGTTAGGGAGAATTCGGGGTTTCGGAGCGCCGACGCCCGGGTTGAGTTGGATAGAGAAATAACGTGCTCGACGGCTGCTTGTGATCAAGCTTAGGTGTACAGTAACAGCACTCATTATTTGAAAAAGGTCTCCAGAACTATGCTTATATGCGTCTAAATTGCATTAAAATACGGTTAACGAAATATTTTAAGTGCTTACACATTTCTAGCCGTTACGAGTGTTATGCCTTTGTCCTGTAGCACAGACGGACGGACACACAGACAGACATGCGCACGGACATACAGAACAGACACCAATAAACTAGGGAGTAGCTCGATGCAGGCAGACACGTCGAACTATTACTCACGGACAGACAAACATACAGACAGACATATATACAGACAGACAGACTGACTAAAATACATACAGAAAGACTGACTGAAATACATACAGACAGACTGACTGAAATACATACATACAGACATACAGACGAACATACAGACAAACATACAGACAGACATACAGACAGATGTAAAGACATACGGACACACATGCAGACAGACAGACGTACAGACAGACAGACAATCCGACACCTGGTATGTTATATCCTAATAAACCACTTTCGGACTAACCCAGACAGCTAAAACCACCGGGTGAAATTTAATCGATACGACGGAGGAGGAAGGCATAGGGAATATGCAGCAGGCAGGCTGTTTCATACATGAAGGGACTTTGCTGGAATCTGTGGCCTGCTGCCTGGCACGGGTCGGACTAAATAAGTGCACCGTATATACGTAGACTTGCCTGGTATTTCAACAACGGGTTTTAAGTTGTTGAATCTTGAATTCACCTTTTCTCGCTCGCTCCCCTCTTTTGCCACAACGCTCCCGGTTTCCCATTGACTCATTTCATTTTAAAGCTTGTGGAAATAATGAAACGGGTTTCACTTCACAACAGTAGGTCCTTATTCTAAGGGCTGGAGCCGAGTTTCAGAGATTTCGAAGGTATGCTGTGAGCACTAATAATAGCCGGGATATCAGGTAAAATGTACTGCATGTATGATTCACGCATTTAACTGTTCAGATTACTGCTAAGAGGTTTTTTCCATGATTTATTTCATTGATATTTTTCCTTGGTTTATTTTCGTTGCATATGCCCGACTGTATCGATCTTTGCGTGCTTTAATTTGAAAATCTCAAAACGTAGATCGCATTATAACGTCCTGTAAAGGTTAGCAATGGTATTGCCCAAATTTTCGTAATTGTAAACACCCATCTTTAAAGCCACTATACTAAAATTCTAACTTTAGTATTGTTACTTGATTTGATGCCCCTAAAAACTGATCCCTTATACCGAACAAACATACGATCTCGAGTTCACATATTCCTTTGATAACCATTTTGACCAAGTGATCGAATATTTAATTCCGCAGACGTTTTTGCTTGTAGTACACCCATTTCATTTTTGGATTTGCTTTTGGATTCGGATGTGTGATGGTTTGACACTCTCAACACCTGGTACCGGCTTTCGCATCCTGGGTTTTTCTTTAAATACGGAATGCATTTCAATTGAGGCATATAGAGGACAGCTTGAACAGCTTCTCATGTACGTGGACACCTTTTTACGCATACATAATTAATATATGCTGAACGCTGCACTGCACGAGCTCCATCATGAAGTTGTGTTGACCCTACGGCGGTAATTCCTACGGAATCTTGCGATTCGGGCTCCTATAATCGAATCTAAAGCAATCTCGGCGTCAGTGGGGTTAAGGCTACAATATACGCTAAGAAGAAAAATGGTCAAAAATACAGAAAGGCTTGAATTTTCAACGAATATCGTTGTTTTTGTACTAAAAATCATGCAAAAATTGGATACAAGTGGAGAGGAATAGGATTAACATAACAACTTAATCCAGCCAGCCGGGCGGAAGTAAATCCTTTCCATTCGAATCCTGAAACAGATACTAAATAGTTAGGAGGGTAGGGCTACATCGAAAAAGTCCTTCCGGTTCTCCAAATTCCAGAGAGTCTAAAGATTCTAAAGCACGTTGCACTGAAAATATATGTACATACATATAAGAGTACGTAAATACGTAGGAGTAGAAGGCGAATGCTGGAAATGCTGACTCGTTGTTGTTGTTGTCCTAGGATATCGATTTACGCTTTTGCCTCCTGCTCTTCCCCCGTCAGCTCTTTTCTCCGCTCACTCGACCATTAGAACTTTCTCTCAACTCTTTCTCAAGTGAAAGCACATTTCTTACGACGGACACAGTTCAAACAGTCCACAGACTAGCGTCTGCTTCAGTGTATCACGTAGTAATACACTGTGTCTGTGTGTGCTTTGCAAAATAAAATTCTTATTCATTATCGAGTTTTTTCTTGCGGCATGTTTTTCGTCTTAGAGATAAATTTACCAAGCTCTGGCAAGGTCACGAAATCTATTTTTCCAAATGTAATAAAATTTTGTTCGAATCAAGCTGTATGCCAGGTTGTTATATTTAACAAATTTAGGCTGCTGCTGCTGCAAGGCAAGCTAAATACTAGCAATATGCATAGAACGACCGTTTCGGATCAAATGAGGAGAACACCGTGCTACGTGAAACTTGAAAAATAAAATGTTTCATTCAGTTTTCAGTTGCATTCGGTTTAGGGTTGACGCATCTGACTCAATCCCTTTAAAAAAAGCCAGCACGTCAGGATTTGTTCAAACTTTGTAAAATTTTAGTGTTTGCATTTTGTATTCACTAACAAGTTGGGTTTTCCGGAAACGGAATTCCAAAAGTTCGTTTGCTGAATTGAATGCACACAAGTCACTCACAATTCAGAAACTTGAATGAGAATTTGAGTTAGTCGTCAAAACTTTTACTACGGCTATACATAGAACATAGCGTACAGTATTGTAGCAACAACGCTGATTACCAAACAAACTTGCTTCCAACGTACGTAAAGAATTGGTTATACATGGCAAAAAACACAGGTCAAGTCAGCTTACGGCTAGCAAATGAATGAGTGATGCAGTTTCAAGATGTGCATTTGGTTTCAACGCCAGAAATGCAACGGCTTTCATTACCGGTCTATATCACTACAATTAAGGCCAAATTTATGGAGTGACAAATTGATAAAGGATGCTACAGTATAGGACAGCTATGAAGCACCTTGGACTGCCCAGAAGTCCAAAAATCTTTGGCCAAATTTACTGCTACACCATGTCCATCCCATCAAAAAATTGAATTGTGCATGCCTTTTTTGTACAAAAAAGACTCGTAGCCAAAGAATTAGAGTTAAAAAGAAAGCCAAGAGTAAAAGTATTTCCCCCTCCCTTCCTCTCTTCAGCTTCAACGCTCCCAGAATAATAAAATATAATATGTAGTATATCTTTTCTTTGTTCTGAATTCCTTTTGTCGAGAACTCTACGCTTTGTTTCATTTGGGTCTTCGTTATCCAAAGCGGATACGCAGACAAAGCCAAAGAATTTCGTGGATAGCCTAAGAAATAAATCATTGTCGACTAAAATTCATCTGTTGCAATTTTGTTGTGGATGAGGAAGAAATGAATTATTCGCTGCGCCGAACTTTTGAAGAAAAAGCAAACCCAAGCATTAGTCCTGGTTCTTACGGCAGCGTTTGACCATGTAGGTTTCTCATAATCCTGTGAAATAATTGACTGATTGGATCAAAATTTCCTTTGCACTATTTGAGGCCCCCTTGTTTTTGAAGTTCAATTAATACGTAGATTGAACTATGTATTAAAGGGCGAATAAATCAATAATATTGGCAAGTTATTTAAGTTATGTCCATCCGAAAAAATTCAACGCAAGTATGATTTGACCTTGTGGTTATGCTTCAAGACCTTTATAGTTTCCTGGAGAAGCGCTTGTTAGGTTTATTGAGCAGAAGATCTTCAAACTGAAAGGACGCGGAGGTTTTCTAAACTTAAAAATTGAAAACGTTATTGTTACAATGGCTCGTATTTTGGAACTGAATTAGTACTGGTATCGGTATCCCGCCCGGTAGATCGTGCACAAAGAACAAGTTTATGATCTACCTCTACCATGAAATGACTCGCCCGTCAATTACCATATTGCGAATGATTAAAACATTCAAATTTATTAGCTGACTCTGACTGGATTTAAAATTGAGGAAACGATTATTTAACAGAAGCATATTGCTATGAAAAATGGAACTAGACAAGTCACAAACGGAACGACTGAAACCTGCCTCACTTGCAAAACGTTTAACCTTAATGGGTAATACCGTATCGTATACGTTATAAATAGTATTAGCCAGTTAAAGTTGTAATTTTAAGTCTATGTATGATTTTTAAGAATAAATAGTTAGTGAACTCTTCAATTGAGAATTAGGCTAATATTTAAGCTAATATTTAAGTAATTACAGATTTTAAGTTTTTCATAAGATCATACCATACTGCAATCTACTCGTTTACTATATGTAATATATCCCTTCATCACAATTCACAATATGTAAGATATCCCCTGTAGCTGTTGTCTTTGGGTCTTCACTGAAAAAGGTCATTTACAACTATCTTGTCCATCCGATCGGATATTACCTGATTAAACTGAAAGCAAGATCGCCGCATTTGAAATTCCTTTAATTTAAATGCCAAAAGCTTCTTTGGCTTAAGCTTAAGCCTTAAGCTTTTTTGAATGTCGAAACATTCTGTCATAATCGGCTTCTCATTCGAACAGTCTATCTGGATTCCATTTTTCATAAAAATATGTAACCTCTAACCTCAGCTAACTGTAGTATATGTATATAATTATTTACTTGGGGATAGTCAACAGCAAAGTAATAACTGCGTTGATGATTATTTCATGCATGACTGAAGGAGCTGTATTTCTTGATATTCGGTTATAGTGTCCAATACCGGAATAGAGCAGTCGACAGGATTTGACAAATCGACGATTTTCTATTAC
Organism: Ceratophysella communis; assembly: GCA_009869905.1. Lineage (NCBI taxonomy): Eukaryota > Metazoa > Arthropoda > Collembola > Poduromorpha > Hypogastruridae > Ceratophysella > Ceratophysella communis. Next base: position 12,002 of record VNWX01000876.1, read on the forward strand.
GTTTCGACCTTCAACAAACCCTTCCAAAAAAACTTCAGAGCTCCGAGTAATATTATAAAGAAACATGAATATTAAAAGAAATAATAGACAGAATATTGATCCCAATACAAATATGATGAGACTCAAAATCATTTTTTCAGTTTGAAATGAAGTAAAGTAGAACGTTATAATAGCTCCATATAATATCAAAATCATTGAAGGTGAGCATTGGTCCTCTAAATCGAGCATAACTGTATGCAAAACGACGTGAGCTCGGTAAATGGTTTGAATATGATGATTTTCTTTAAACTCGCTGACGTTCCTGTTTAGATAAATTATAAAATGTATCATCTGAATGCAAGAAAAACTTCAGTTTCTAATTGTAGTACAGCTTACCTGCTGAGTATCTTCATCCAACTTGAAATTGCACTAAAATAGAACAGATGAAGAGAAGCAACAACCAAAAAAGCTAGAAAATTTATTTCAAAGAAAAATGTGGTTCCAAGGATTCCAAGAATTCTAAGAAAAACGGAATCAAACTTCCAAGCGGCTGCAACTGAAGTTTCTGTTTCAACAAGGACGCTCACATGCAATGGAAAAGTTAGCGAAAGAGCCTGTGCCAACCTCCAAAAGATTTTCAAGAACTTTGCAATACCGTCTTCGTTTAATTTTTGAAGCTGAAATATTTCCACTGGAACATTCAAGAAATACAAAGTACTGTTTAGAAATTAATATTTATGTTTCGTTTAAAAAAAGTTTGCCTAAAACGGAGCAATAATAAAATACATTCGCTGTGTAGAAAATCAGCTTTAAAGGTTCTATTTATATTAAATTAGTTTATGCACTGTCTTCGTACAATTCGATTTGGTTTTAAACACCTTAAATACTTAAATTGGTAACTGCTTTTTGCGCTTTATTATTTCGCAAAATTTTGTATTTTTACAACTTATGTCTAACCTTGTACAGAATTGAAAGTAATCAATCCATTTAGCAGCTCAACCACTTCAGCTCGATACCAATTCATCCAGAAGAACATATAGAGCGCACTGACGAGCATAATCAAGAAGAGGAGAACATAGATTAAATCTGATTCAGACTTAAGTGTGTAGTTGCACGCTGAGTACACAGCCAAGAACAAGCATTCGAGAACCAGCCCAAGGACGACCAGTCTATGACGCCAGGGTCGGACTAAAATGAATTGATTCCTAGCTTCGTCCCAATCGACGGGCATTAAGCAGCAACGATTTGTCAGTGACACCATTTTAATTATTATATCGAGCGATTTGTCTGAAATCATTGTTTAGTTATTTTATAGATTTTCGTTTTAAAGTCCCTTAGGTTTTCACCCTTCTGTATATAAGAGATTCTGGGATTCTTAATTCCTTAAAAAACTTATAACCGAGCGCTGAGCTCTGTAATCGTCAATATTCGTGTTCTTTGGAACTGAAGTGCATGTTAAGAATTCTTATCCAATTTCACAGTGAATATTTTACTCCGAATAGTTTCAAAAATATTCATTGTCAACCTTCACTTGGGGGTACGAGTAGCCATGTTCTCAATGTTCAGTATAGGGATTCGCAAGTCTCACTCTCATTATTCAAACATAAGTTCATCGGAACAGGCTCGTGTTTGTTCACAGATTCAACCAAGGCTAATCTAAAATGTAATATTAATAAAACATCAAAACTAGGCAAGCCAAAACCCTGTCAAAATTCAAACATTCGTGTTTTTTGGACTCAAAATAAAATCTGATATACTAAAAAATGAAAAGTAATAGAAAACTACACTGGTAAATGATACGCTGCTTTTAAATAGAGCAAACCATATTTTAAAAATGCTGTAATTCCTATGCAATGACGTCGATGTCAAAGTAATTTAGCATTTCGTTGACCATCGTTAAAAAGTATTTAATTCCTAACCGGCCTCAGCAGAATTAAATGCAGATTACCTTTAATTTTAACCGTAGACGCTGAAAGGCCTTTTCAAATTTTCCAAAAAAGTACACCGAGTCGAAATTGGCTGGTTTCTTAAACTCCTGGAGTCCCGAAGTTCTCTGAAAAAATATTTCATTTAAAACTACAGGACAGGAACGAAAACAGAAGAAAGTATTGCACCTACGTAATTGAGTTCACCTTCAACTCAAAATAAACTTTAGGGAAATGCCCTTTGCACAGGAGCAAGAACTTACTAATCTTAAGTATTTGGTATTCTAGCAGAAACTTGTTGGCAGTTTATAAGTTTAGACTCTTAAATGAGGCCATTCTGCTTTCAATATAGTAAGGTATGCAATAATTGCGATATATGATCGGATCAGTATGCAGAGTGTACGTATGGCGTACATACTTATCTATCAAAGCAGGCAAGCACCGAATACAAATTATATCAGATAAAGCTCACGGTTACAAGCAATTCGACAAAACTAAGGAGTTTTAAACTTAGGTTCAAGACCTTCAGTTTTTTGGACAGCTTTTGTTCGATTTATTGAGGACAAGATCTTCGACCAGGAAGGTCTCTGGACTTCTCTAACTGTTGCGGATTTAAAACTTCTACTATTTAATTCTAAAATGGCACAAATTTCCACTTTCGTATTGCATTTTTTGTTAATTTTGAAATGTGTAATTTCTGCTTTCTCAGCCGATACACAAACAAGAAGTAGGGCTCGATCGATTTATACTTAATAAGAGCGGATGTAATGTCAACTGGGTTCTAGATGCAACCGGAAGTTGTGAGTGGTGTGAATCTCTTTTTGATTTATTAGCGCTACAACTAATAAAAGCATATAATCCATCTTCAGTTTATGCTGAAATGCCAAATTTAGTTGAGTTTGACTTGAAAGGAAGTTGTTTCATAAACTGGTTCATGTCAACTGACTTCAAGCTTGTTCCGGCTCTCCTCAAAACACATAAGTTTAGCCGGGATCGGATTGATGACTGGTATCTTCTTTATTGCAGTAAGTATCAGTTTACTAACTTTAATTTTGTGCGCTAACAACGCAATTTGCTCGTTTTTGTAATATGTAGATGAATCAAAATGGAAAACAAGATTTTTTGAGATATTGGAAGACCTCTCTCGCTGTCAAATTCGGATTTCCATATTCCCAAACTGTGACGTTTATAAATCCTAGAGCAATTTTAATAATGGTGGAGACCAATGGATTTATCAATGCACACCGATTTCAAAGTAAGTATACATCCCTTTACGTCAAACCCTATCTGAGATGATACAAAAATTAAAACTTAATCGTAACCCAAATTATTCAATTTAAATTTCCAAAAGGATCTGCCGTATTAAACATTAGTATGGCTGCTACATGCTACATGTGTCCAGGAAGTGACTCTTATTTTATTTGGAACATAAATACTCAGCTAAAGAGTCCCTGGAAGCTTTTAGAATCCGCAAGAGATACTAATGCGTACGAAGTTCCAATATCTTGCTGTCATTATATTGACTATGATGGGGACTCGGACATTAGGAATTTCGAACATGCTTACTTTACATCCTGGAAACATTCTCGTCTACCAAGCTACACTCGGAAAGTGGAAAGATTTCCTTTCGGAAATTATGCGAACTTGATTGGTGCAGCTGCAAGGCATCATAACTTCAGCGAAATTGATTCACATAGTAATCCAAGCCTCGTCTTGTTCAAAGTGTATACAAGTCCACTACCAAATTTTGCGGAATTTACAAAATTCAGCGTTTTACTGCTTGACGTTGAGGGCAATAGCCTTACCTACTGCAGATCTAAAAACTGGAAGAAAACAACTATATTTTCAGCCCTTCTTTCACCGTTTGATAGCTGGACTTGGAGCATATTGATGGCACTTTTTTTGACAATTTGCATTATCTCTAGATTTCGCTTTTGGAGAGCATTTGATATCGTATGGGCGATTCTTGGTCAACCTCCACAATATAGGCAGTTCGGGTTACTCATAGGGGCAATATTTATAGCAGTGATACCAATACAGTCAAGTTATAACAATTACTTTACAACTAACGCCGTAAAGCCTTTCGATGAGCCATATATAAACACAAACCAAGAACTAATTGATTCAGGATTCCGCTTTTTGTGCTGGCGTCTAGACATTTACGAATGCTTGCAGCAGGAGTACCTTAGTTACTATAATGAATCCTTCAGAAAACTGAAACTGGATTGGGCCGCTGTTGATCAGTATTTTTATCTTCATAATTTCCCCTTGCCCGAGTACAACTGGATTTCCAATTCAAGAAATAAAGGGACTCGTCCGATAAATAATAGGCTTAAGGACCAAACCCTTATTTCGGCTGAAAGGGTCAATGCTAACACCCAATGTCACATGCTTGCTGAAAACTGGAACACTGTAACAGAAATATTTATTTACAATGGTCCCATTTCTCAGCCTTTGTATACTACCTTTAGTAAGCTTATTCAAGCCGGAATTGGTAGTTTTTGGGTTTCAGTTGCAAAATTTTTGAATGAGCGAGAAGCCAAACAGATGTTGGCAGAAAAGAGTGAAAATGACAGTGATGCTGAAAAAGCTAATATGAATAGTGCTATTCCATCACTGCTAATAATATTTGCCATTCTACACTGTCTATCAATTTTATGCTTCACGACTGAAATTTTGTTTCCGAAAATAGTTGCACGCAGGAAAAAATGGATTACCAAGCGTTGTGTCAATTTCTGGATGAAGATTCAGTGAAAATTGTAATACGGGTTAGCTAATGTTAGGTTAGATGCATCTCAAATACATTTCGAATTTCTTTTGAGAATAAAAAGGAACGACTTGCCAACACTTCAATTTTATTTCCTGGCTATAAAACACAAAGTACATCTTATGCTCAGAATCAACGGAATAGTTTGATATAAATAGTTTAAACTTGAATGTAAATAGTAGAGTCGATAGAAATAGAAATTTCAAGCAGGTTCCTCGGTTCATAATTTGGATTGCTAATTCCCTGAATTTCTTCGCCTTTAACTTTTGGAGCGTTAACCCCCAAGTAAGCAGATTAGTCCTTTCGTTTAGGCTAATCTTAAGTTCTTCGTGTCAGTAGTTCAGTATAACCCTTGTTTGAGTGTCAAATTCCTGAAGGTACATATTGGCGAATAGGGTTGCTGGTGTGTGGAATAGCTCACTTCGAATATAAGCGACAGCCTGTTGAAGCGCGAGTGGAAGGCATTGGAGAGTTAATACCAGATTAACGACATCATCCGGGTTTTTGTGGTTAGTACGGTTATTTTGGACGTACAGAATTAAAGCGAGTGCAAAGCTTAACCGTCCTAGCCACGCTACGCTCAGCCAGAATTAAGAAGAGTATAAATTCGAAAATGCATACTGGAAGTTGTTTAAGAGGGCAGACCCTTTATGAGTACTACAAATTACTTAAGGAACGCTTACGAGATACCACTCTTGTTTTGCAGACACATTTGACTTCAAGCTTTTCTATTTCGATTTAGAAATTTTTGCTAATTATACAGAAATTCCAAACTCAAGCTCGATAGACTAATGAATTTTTTCATAAACAAACTTATGGATCAGTTCAATTTTCTCAGAAGGGCAAATGATTTCGTAACTCAGCTCTTTTAAATCATCTGCATTTAATAATTATTAAATATTGCTATGAATTTAAAATACTAATTATTGGCGTATCATACCCAACGCATCCCTATTTGATTTTCGCAATCTAAACAACCAGGACTAACAAGGTACAGCGCAAGATTCCGGGAAAATACCAAACGAGGATATTAACTGCGGCAAATAAAATTTATATTGATACTCACATGTTGTGAACGTCCAAAATGTTCAAAAGGATCGCTGATGTTTTGACTCAAGTTTTAACTTTAAAAGGTTTAGGACAGGAAAAGTTAACTTGGCTGGAAATGGAAACTCATAAAATTCGGGCATTTGATGAATAAAAAAAA
>VNWX01000877.1:0-17878 GCA_009869905.1 Ceratophysella communis
CTTAAAACACAAATCGCTTCTCGTACCAATACTACAATGAAACGTCTCGTATTGTGCGGGTGAATCATAGCAATGGCCTTTAATAACCAGGATTTAAAGATTGATGTAGGTAGATGTACTTAAGAAAATTTGAAGAGTATAACCGCCTTCGCATAATATTTAACGAGTAAAAGCCCTTTCAACTAAACAGCTTACAGGTGGGAGTGGGATTATAGTGTACTGCAATTCGTAATTTATTTAGAATTTCTCAATTTTTGATGGCATTTCCTTGCCCACATAAGTCAGTTCCAGCCTCACTCCCACGCACGTGGCTTAATCACTCGAAATTCAGACTCCAAATAGGGCTTTCAGGCTCAGCAGAGTGCATTTTGTAATTTTTAGTAGGTACTTTCACTGCTTAATACCTGATGAAAGTCTATAAATAAGGAAGCCAAGTATCTATAAATAGCTCGGGCTTATTGTATTTTCTCTTCTGCAATGTCGCAATTTCTATAGAATCAGACAAAATGAAACTTTTCTAATCTAAAAGCCAATGAAAAGCGTAGTATTTGAAAACAAGTTTAGCTGTGCTGTCCGAAATGAACCTTAACATATCGCTTACGTGCTCGTGCAATTCAAGTAAACAATAATGAAATTCCGAGTAAAAGAACGGTAACCGGTGAAAGTGCCGAAAACGGGACTGCCGAAATTTACCAAAAAACGGAAAAAAATCACAGGTGGAACTGCCGAAAAAATTATACCAGAAGTGCCGAAATTTTATTTTCCTAAAAAGTAAAACCTGAAGTGAAAAAAGGGCCTGAAAATCTAAATATTGAAATTCAGGAACATGAACGGTAATCCTGGTCAAACCGTTTCTAAATTGAACAGTGCGAAACCGTTTGACGAAACAATTTTGACAAGCGGCGACAAGACGCTCATTGTTTAGTCTATACTTGCGTTTCTGTAAGCGTGGTAAAACTCAAGGGGCTTCGATTTTAGCAAGGGAGTTTTCAGTTTGGTTTTGAAATCCAGTAATTTGCAAAATGAATCTCTCGAGTGGTGGACGCTTGACCCCTAAAGCTTGGTTGAATTTGTTATGAAATCCTTCCAAATAGTTGGAAGTCTGTGGGATTCCAGCCATTACTCTGCTGTAAACGTTCTAAAAAGTTAAATTTAAATAAAAGGGAAATTCTGAGTCAAAGCATTGATGACCGCTAGCTCAAAACCCACAATGATGGTTTTAGGATGTGCTACATTTTGTAGCTGGCCTGGTTGGTCACACTGATAATAAGTGCTAATAGCTTTAACACCATTAATTATACACTTAATTCTTGGTGTACGTATACCCACAATAACAAAGTTTGTATGTCTCCTCTCCTTTGTAGTAACTCGTATACAGTTATAATTTGACACCATTTAAAACAAAACAACTAAAATCTCAGACAATTATAACTGGAGCGTACTTTGTGAAATCGTGCAGGCCGCTGAGGCTCTGAAACTGAACTGACGCCCTATTTTTCCCCTTTTTAGTCCTGTTTTTTCGGCAGTTCGGGAGATTTCAGAATGCTGTAAAATTTCGGCAGACCCGTTTTCGGCACTTTCACCGGGAATCAAAAGAACAGAGTCAAAATCTACATAATTAGGTTTCTTATTGTGAACGTGAAGAGATCCGATGTTGTTTTGTTTACAACCTAAGAACTTTCCTCATGCGTGACTTCTTTATGGATCCTTCTTGATTTGTTTTAGATCTCAACCAAAAAAAAACAGGATATTGGCTCTCGAAGATGCGTTCACTTCACACTTGGGTTCTTTGATACGGATAAATTTTAAACAGCATAGCGTTCAATAAATTGGATTTCGTTTCTTGAAGGCGGCGTGGCAAAGATTAACTGGTGGTGATATGAAACTTTCAAGAAGACAATTCAGTTAATATTTAAAATAAATAAAATAACCAAAAATAAGTAAAAATATTTGGTATTTTGTAAATTTAATGAGATTATTACCCACCTTACTATGAAATTTAAACTTTAAATTCAAAAAGCTTTCGTGCTGGAGAAAAATCTGATCTGCTTTAGTGTATTTCCGACCTCCTTAAGATTTTTCATATTAAAAGTCAGCTGGTGAATAAGCTACAAAAATATTTTGTGCCAATTTTCTTTGCCTGCCACCCCGCTGATTTGCTATTCCTATGAAACCCGCCTATGCCTGTACCATGAACCGTGACGTAAACAACAACTGAACTTAGATCTGCAAACTGCCGACGCAGAACCCAGGCTTCCGGGCCAAAAGTCATTCAAGAACCTTTCAATGTGATTCACGGCGGAAGAGATGTCTTCAGAGGAAATACAATATTGTTGCTCTTGGGTCGCCCGTTCCACTGAATCCATTTGTCAGTTGAGAGTAAACGACTTTCGCCAAAACATCTTTCACCGAACCTCTTGAATTTCTTACCTGGACCTTTTAAGCTATGGCTATAACCAGGAATGAGGTTTTCTCTTGACAAGTCAAAGCTTTTAGCCGACTTGTTATAAAGTGTTTAGAGTTACACTGTAAGGTATTAGGCCACGCGTCACTGAGAACAGGAGTAGGGCATAGTATTAGGAGGAGGTCACACATGAATTTTTACTGTAAATGTATTGTATTTAATATCTAGAATTGGGTGATGCTGCCTATTAAGTACAAAACTAGCTGGTAAAATGTTCACCTTACACACCGAACTATTTTCTGGATTTGACTATTATTAGAATTTCGACGAAATATTTTTGTTTAGATTTAATGGTCAGAGTGGTATAAGTGCATTGGATATCTTAATACTACAGAATGCGACGAACCAGTAAAATGTCATCTGGATTTTTTAAAAAAAATCTATCAAATCTTAAAATTATTTGAAATCATTGAAAATAAAATATAAGTACAGTTTTGAAGTTGACCCTTGAACTCGTGCTTGAGATTCGATTATATTTTGACAATTGCTTGCCCTGTCACAAAAGCTTTTACACGAGACCTGAGGGACATTTCCATTCTTCTGCTAGGCCAAGCGAATATTCGGATTTTCAAACGGTTTCTGGTCACAAAAGGACAGAGCCAGAAATCTATTATTTGGTAGAACTCGCGAAAACAGTTAATAAATTTACCGACCGTGGTAAAAGTGGAAGTTGGAACCAGTAGGGGCGAATGAAATACATTATTTTTCCATTAACCACGCTACTGCACTCTCAAACAAATAAAAGAGCAAGTGTCCGAAATAATAATTGACATAGCTGAGCAACTTTAAGTGCAAAAGAGATGCCTGCTGCGAGCTATCCATTTTATCCTGGCCTAGAAATGACTATTTCATCGATAATATATACTTCATAATTCAGCCAATGATTTTGTATTGACCACTGCCTCGGGTTCATGAGGAAAACATTCGAGAATTTCAACCGAGAACTCCTAAATCACCGGAAATTCCATTCACTGAATGCGCTCTGCTTGAAATTACAATATAGATTGAAATCTTGCGCCTCGCAGGAGTCTGAAGATGGACACTAAATTAGGGTCAGGACTTCTACAATCTTCCGTACTGCCGGAGCGTGGGCGTCTTATCAACTGGTAATCGGATTGACCTCGAAGGATAGTGCATGGAGAAAGTGGAGCGGAGGAGGCAATTGGGATTGTAATATGCTCAGGACGTAGGAAGGGAAAGTGCAAACACTTGTAGGAATGCTGTCAAGCACAAGGACAAGGTGAAATCAATCAGTTTAAGTACGGGACTAGGAAAAATAAAGACGTAGGTTTTTGGATTTTTTTTGTCTTGGAACTGGAGAAAGTGGTCACTAACTTTCTCCACGAAACAGCGTGGTAACAAAGATTAATTGAGAATCATACGTATTGCTGCGTGTTGATGTCTGCACAGTTTTGGCAGCATACTTGTTTCAATTATTTTGTATTGGCCATTGGCCATGACCTTTCGGGCTAGTATACCCGTTTTTGTAAATATTTGAGCCAATATTTGGCTATTCGAACGCACACAACACATAATAAAAGCCCTGTTCACGGCCAATTGACATGCTTTGGTGAAAGCTGGTGAAAGCAGATGATTCGCTATATTTATCGTGTAACATGAGCGTGCAAAGCATGACAAAATACGACACTTAAAAAACAGTTAAAAATGGTATTTACGTCCAGGTCGGAGAATTTTTGGACAGCAGTCGACCAGTCCCCGGCGTACAAGTCCGAATGCCTGAACATCCGTTTCGGACCTGAGTGCTTCGTGTGTTGCTGGTAGAGTAGCCAATGGACGTTTCATTGGAGCCGCGATGCGTTCGACGATGTCGCTGATCTGAGGAGTGTGTGTTAGGACAGGGACAATGAGCCTTGGACAGGACAGATTTGAATGCGGAACGAAACCGGACGTTAATCCAGGCATAAATGAAGGGATTATAGCAGCAATGGGCCATGGCCAGGAAGTGACAAATAAAGAAGATAAGGAGGAACGAAGGTTCGGACGTGAAGGCGGGTGAGATTTCAATGACAAGGTTCAAACCGTTCAGAGGTAACCATGCGAGGGTATAGCCGGCTACCACGGCTAAAGTCATCACTACCGTCTGTGGGTGAAACAAAACAAAAGAGACAAATCACAAGGGGTCTAGGTCTAATCTCTAGATACTTAACACTTCCGCCTTTTAAGTTAAAACGAGCATCTTAAAGGCTGGAGAAAGTCTACGTGATAGCTAAAGTGTGAACGTGCACTTTCACTAGCTTGAGTGCAGAATGCCGGCGTCATATATTGTTTCTAACCTCGTTAGCTCGGCACGGTTGGCTGAATTTATATTTAATTAATTTTTTATTCAAGCTCTAATTCCAAGTCGCATTAAATTAAAGTTTTAATTACAAGCCAGTAATTTGAAGTTGCTTGAATTTGAGAATTACAATAGGTAAACAACGGAATGAAAACAAAGAAAAATTCTGTAGAACACTAATTACGCCATAATGCTGATACTTTTTAGTAATTAAAATCAAGGCAGCTTAAAATACGTATTTTAGCTGACAAATTGTACAGGGTGCTTCCGCAAAGTCCTCTATTTTTAAAGTTCTTAAGAAGGTTTTTCTATTTAAACCTACAGTAGTATCAAATTATGCACTCGTGAAAGCACCAACTATGACGCAACTCCAGGCCTTCACCTATTTAAGATTATACACTGTATTTAAAATTAACCTGAAAATGAATTATTATTAGACTGGAGTCTTACTACAAGAAACCTGCCAAGCCTATGAATGAAATTGTACCGCGCCCACAACTTCAACAGCCTGTTTTCAAGGTACACACAAAGCACAACCCAGAAAGACTGAATAGCTTTCACTGTTGTGCTTTCTCCTTTGCTTCTGTTTAAATGCTACTATAATCTATTCATTCCTTTTGAATTGTGCATTGTTTCTAGAAACACCGTCTTTTGTTTTCTCAAACAATGCGGTCTTACAATAGCTCAATTATAAGGCTTGACACTGACATCTTTTCACGTGTAACTATTGTTTCTGGGTTACTTGGAGGATATCTTATTCTTATTATGCCTGTATTATAGCCCTCAAGCTGTTTACACCTGAAACAAGATTGCTAAAACAAGCACTGTTTGATTCATAGCCATAAAGGACAATAGAACTCGAGATCTATTCCTGCATTAAATTGGCTATCCATAATAAAGCATTCACGGGGACTACATTTTCTCTCTCAATTCGAGCTGGAGTAGAAAGCGCTAGCAATTCTATGAACAATGCACTAGTTTTAAAATTAAACCTCCTAAGAAATGTTTGCGTCAGAGCCTGCCGCAGCATTAATAATGAATCACTTTTCATCAAATTTAATAATGAACTTTTAAAGTGGAACGATTTTCACTCATACTTTATAGTCGAAGTCGAAAGGTAAGATGAATAGAAATTTGAAAGGTGTTGAATTATGTATTGTTTGGACTAGGTTGGTAAAGGTACTGAGTACTGAGCCAAACGTGCATTTGTATTAATTTTGCGGTATTGAATCGCCGTCAATATCCTGTGCTGTGCTTGAAATCGGAAATTACATAATTGTACAGAGCAGGAGCACTGTATTACAAGCAGAAGTTCCTTGACGCAGCTTGACATTGAACGCTGTGTGCATGTGTGCCCTTTTTGTCTGGAATAACAGAGAAAGTTCTTTGACATACTCTTCCCTGATTAAAGTCACATTTTCACAGCAGAAACGGAGAAAATGCGTCTTTTCTCTTTTCTCAAGTAAACAGAGTTTAATTTGGATAAAAGTGAAGTTTGATCTCTAAGAACTTCTGAAGAAATGCGACTACTTTGTGTCTGAGAAGCTGACTTTCACCTGGAGAAAGCTAGGCCTTGCATAAAAATAATGTCTTCTATTCTTATCTCTACTGTCGGTCCGATTAACATGCATGAGCAGAGACAAGAACCATTAGAATCAGAGATACTTCGCATCCAATCTTCATCTTTTCTCACATTTTTCTGGTCTAGTGCACATATTTTACGCTCCGTTTCATCATAACCGACATATTATGCTAAAATGCAAGGAAATTCTGGCTCTGAATACCTAGTTATTTTCGTAGCCTACACTACACATATATAATACCTTGTGTATAAATTTTGGCCGTCGGATAACAAAATCAGGTAATGTTTTGACGCCGTAAATATATACCAATGTTTTACGTGGTTTAGCATAGCGAAACGGCAATATATAGGTGATTTCTCGAAAAATATTCGTAATTTACGTCATTCTTACAGGTATGAGTTTAGAGTGGCCTAGCCAATATTTTTGCTCATTCAGTGACGCTGCTAATCTGTAAGATATCAAAACTTCACCTGTGAAAATTCGCTGAAGCGTGGGTAGAAAGAAAGCAAAAATTTTTGAATAGTTAAACTAAACTATGCACGAGGCATTTTTCTGAAGTGGGACGAAGATAGATGATCCTGTCTTGTCACGCGCGAGTAAAAAATGACGCGAGAGTGGGATGCACCATGCCTATTAGTGAGCTGCTACAAGGAAAAGATGAAGTTTATAATCTCAGGTAAATACCTTAAGGCGCTGTAGGCGGAAAACAGCAAAGCTAAGACACGTACCTTTCTCTTAGCTTTGGCAAGTCTCTGATCTCGTCCGTCCTCTGCCTCACCAGGTGCTTTCTTGCCCCAAACTGCCAAGGCTATTCTCGTGTAGGTGAANGTCTCTGATCTCGTCCGTCCTCTGCCTCACCAGGTGCTTTCTTGCCCCAAACTGCCAAGGCTATTCTCGTGTAGGTGAAGATGAGAACGGCCAAAGGGAAGAAGTACTGCAGAATCATCAGGGTGAGGCTGTAGATCAAGCGGTAGTTTGCATCTGGCCAGTGAATCTGTCAGAACAAAAGAGCATATTTGCGTATATTGCGGTACATTTCTGGAATTTCATTGATCTATCTTGGCAGCCAGAGCATTGAAACGAGGGAGTACCAAATTATTGTGAAACATGCTGACTCGCACATTTGTTGAAAAGTCACGGGTAAGTTCATAAAGTAAACACCAGCAAATCCTAGCTAACAAAGCCAAGGAAACCACACATGGTTTCTGGCTGTTTTGCTGCATTTTCATGGGCAGAATACATTTGCATCCCATTTACATCGATTATTTCGTTTAGTGCGAAACCACAAAAGGGAAGCCCCTTGTCTGTCAGACTTTCTCTATTTATGGGATGGCATTGATTGATTCATGGCCTAAACGCATCAGTTGTGCTCGGCCTCGGATGTGGAGCACTTACTGAATTTCAGCTCGATTTTTCAGAAATCAATGTTAAACAGTTGAAGGTAGGTCACACTTCTAAATAAAACAAGACTTTTTAATTCATCTACGTAAATTTCTGGATAACCAAAGTGGCATCCATTAGGGTTCATGAATCCAGGCTTGACGGAACAATGAAACATTCATTCAAATTCAACCCTGAGAATTACTCATACAAACGGATCCTTTGAAGAGAATCTCCACAAAATTAGAATCGAAATCATCATATTCATTAAGATCATATTTAAGCCTTGACTTGGGCATCAGCCTGAATATTGTGCAAATTTGGTGAATTGCATTCAATGAGGCGTATCATTCTCTGGCCAGAACACAACCTAACCATGAACGCCGTGCACGAGCTTGCATTAATTTTTATTTAACTTCTGAGAGTGCAATTAATTAGCGTTTTTATGTGCACGGGTAACGACAGGGTCAACGCCTGCTTTGGCAATATTCTACTGGGGTTAACATCAAGGTTCAGTAAACGACTGGTTGGTGTACCTGAAGTCTATGATTATGCCAAGTAATTTCGTCCAGAAATTACTACGGGTACAATTTTTCTACTAGTCTCGCTAAATACGACCAAGTCGTCTCTCGTCTAACGTATATCTAATATTAAACGCTAAACGCTACTCAACCCGGTAGCCAAATGTAAATAGAACGTGCATGTAATGGTACCCACAAGAAACATCGATGAAATTGCAACCCAGACCACACAAGGCATGCAAGTCACGGCAATAGAGGCTCTATATCACAGAATTTAGTCTAGCGGAAGAGAAAGCGGAGAAAGCATGGGAAACAGAGTTTTGTACGTCTCCAATTTCCGGTTTTATTAATAAATATGTATTTTTTGACATGGAAATAAGAACACTGAAACGTCTAGGATTTCATACGAAAGAAACTAGTCGGTACCTATGCGGTTTGGTTGCTGGTATCAGATCTTAGAACCCTTAAAGTAAAAAGTGATAGATGAGGGCTAGACATCTGTATGTATATGGCTGGGCGAGTTACAGGCATATTATAGGGCGTGAGACGTGAGTTCGGAATTGCCCGTCGTTATGGGCGGATCGCAGAATACGCTAACGATAACGAGTTTGAGTAGCGGACAATTTCGTGTCAGAAAGCTGGCACTTTTATTCCCGCTCGTTAAGGGTTCAAGATGCTGTTTGCAGCTTCTGAAAAAACGTAACTTCACGCAAAAAATGTTTAAATATAAACCAGATCAATACTGTGGTCCCAACGTGACCAACATTTACTGACGCATTCATCTCCCCTCAACCAAAGTCTAAAAAAAAGTACTTTCTCCGACAAGTTATGCAAAGTATACCCTCCTGATCTCGATGTTCTCGCCCACCCTGTCTTTTGCCACCACAGCACAAGTTCTGGCCCCGTTTCGTGCGTAATCTTTATTTAATGGGATTTCGTATTATCCTATCAATCCCTGGGATATCTGTCTCTGTCTCACAACGGATACTTCATGTGCAACGTGCAACTACATAACCGATATTTCGAGATTACGGTACTACCAGCAAAGCTCTGCAGAGACCGAAAAGAGACTGAATCGTATGGCACCCGCGTACATCATACTCATTCGTACCTATGATGAATGGTACTAATTGTTGCATAACGATGTAATAATCAAGCATGATGGATTACATATACTTCCAGATATTTCGGGTACAAGCACATTAAGTTGTCAAGACGTTTAGAGCACACCACTACTATGATGAATTTGATAGTAATTATATTGAGGTAATTCAAATTCGAATTTCCTTGGCAATATCCGGAAATCCTTGCCAGATTGTTGTTGTCAACAGAATTCCGGCCAAGAAATTTAACACCCTGAAGTATAGAGCGCTGCTCTCATTCCCCCAAAAATTATCAAACGATTCACATCTCGTGTAATTGAGCTCTCACTGCGTCCTTTAAGGATTTTCGAATATAAAGTCATTTTGTTGTGAAGTAAGATGTATCGGAAGCAAGCGCCTGCTCCCCTTCCGGGTCGTCACTCTGCACAACCTCCTACGTCTGTATCCGGAGGGATCAAGTACCCAGTGCCCGATCTGAAAAAGATGGACAAAGGTCGGGTTCGTGAAAATCGGCATCATTTCTCCGAACTTCGTCCTGCTCCGGAGCAGTCTCACCATCGCGTCGTCGAGCCGTCCTCCTCGACTTCGCACTTTTCGTCCTACTTTCCGGACACCATGAACATCAACAAGCGCGATCGTGCTCAAGGCTATGAGCAGCGCACAACTCAAGGATCCGCTTCGCGTCTTCCGGCCACGCCGTTCCTGCCGGACATTCACGAATTTGAGCGAGCCCGAGACCGTCCTGCTCAAGGTAACTTGTGGTTATATGGCTGCGATTCATAACATAACGTTAAGTAAGTAAGTAACGTTTGAATTTTGAAAAACAGATTACGGTGGAAGACCTCAAGGCCAGACTTCACGCATCGCCGCTAACTTCTCTGTTAGCAATGAAGTAGCCCGAAACCGTGCTTCCGAAGGTTACAGCCGGCGACGGCAAGCTCTGGAAGATCCTTCTCGAATCGCGAAAGCTTCGACGTCCTCCTACTTCCTGAATCTCAACGGTTCAAGTCAAGCTGGGCTGAACACTGCAGCCGGAGACTCCGGCTTGGAAGAGCAAATGCATCTGCCGTACCGACAAGCATCTAAGCAAATAAGCACAATGATTGGACCTGTGCGTGAGCAACTCTTTACGCCTCCACCTGAATTCTTGGACGACTCGCGTAAACGCATTGCTGGAACTGGCACCGGAAGTTGCAAGACCCTGCGCTCATCACCTGCGACCAAGATCCTGGATAATCTACGACTGGCCCTCGCTATGGACCCGCAACCACCCCAGCGAGCTGCACCGTTACCCGCCGTCGAACCGGAAGGAAGAATAGTTCTTGTCCCATGCAGAACACACCATTTGGTTCTAGACAATCACCCGAAAAACTCTGCAAAGGCTCAGGCGCGCCGAACGCAACAAGATCAGATGCAGAGTAATGCACGGGCTGAGCGCCAGGAAGAACCACGACGAGAACGCCCGAGAAATTCAAAGCATGGCTTGGAAACTCCAGCAAAGTCTCAACCGCAGCCGCCAAGACGGGATCAGAAGGAGGAAAACGGGCGAGCAGTGCGATTGGAGAACTCGCGGTGCGAGAGCCAGCGATCTTCGAAGCATGGCTTGGACACTCCTGATCAACGTCGAAGACAACCGGCCCAACGGGATCAGAAGGAGGAAAACAGGCGAGCTGTGCGCTTGGAGAACTCTCGGTGCGAGCGCCAAGGTACTTCGAAGCATGGCTTGGACACTCCTGGTGCATCTCGAAGGCAGTCATTCAAAGGGGATCAGAAGGAGGAAAACGGGCGAGCTGTGCGCTTGGAGAACTCGCGGTGCCAGCGCCAGGCTACTTCGAAGCATGGCTTGGACACTCCCACTGAGTTTCGACGAATGCTGCCAAGACGGGACGAGAAGGAAGACAAGAAGCACAGTCTGCGGTTGGAGAACATGCGGCGAGTTGAACGGGACACTCCAGCAGAAAATCAGTATCGGCCATCGAAGGTGCTAGCTCGGGAGTTGGATTACACGAAATCCGAACTTAAAGGCGCTCGCTCAGTCAATTGTCTGTCGGATGGAACCAGAGCGCGATAGCGAAACTTCAGAAGAAACGTCGACTGATGGATCCAAAGGAGACTTTGCAGTGCTGACCACCGAATTTCGTCGACGACGTGATCCAATCCCGCTCTCACATCTACTCCTGGGCCGAGAAGACACCCACTTCCGATCTACGAGTCTTCTCCAGAAGAGTTCATCGTCAGAATTCGAGGCAGCTGTCTCTACAAGCACGCTGTTGCCATGCTCTACGCCTTCGGCTGCTGTTTCAAAATCTTCACCATCACAGTCGCCAACAGCTGCTACCCACGTTTCACGCAGGAAAATGCCAGATCCAGCTCTCAATCGGCGTATTGCTGCGGAACACCTCGTTACTCAAGAGCTCACTGTCTCAGAAGAGTCCGAGGAAGAGGAAGAGGAAGACACCGACACAGAAGCTTCCGAAGAAGAAGAAGAAATCAACGACGCCGACACGGAAGATTTCGAAGAAGAAGAAGAAAGCAAAGACACCACCGCCATGAACCAAGAAGAAGCTCCAAGTCAACGGCCTGCATGGTTGGCTCCCATGCCGTCACTCAACCTCCGTGACCGTGACCAAAGCTACCGTGGCCCACTTCTCAAGACTCCAGAAGCTATTCCACCGCCTGGACAACCACAAGCACGACGGACAGAAGCTCCTCCGGTGATTCCAGCACGAATGACCACGACGGTACTCAAAGAAGAGGCACCTACGACAGTTCCTCCGAAAGCCACCAAACCGAACCTAACGCATGAACAGAAGTATGGCAATTTCGACTTCACATGGCCGAAGAAGATCGAAGACGACCCGAGTAGGACCCGAAAAGCTCGCAACACGCCGAAATGCTACACCTTCAGCCATGACGGAAAGCAGCTCCCGGTCTACCCAAGCGATCACCGGTACCCAGCTCCCAAGAACCACAAGGCCAACAGAGTACCTCCAGCACCAGTCAAGGAAGAACCGATGGTCTACGGAACAGCGCCGCCTCTGCCACAAGAACCCAAGCGAGTAACAGAAGCTCAATACTACTCCACAGCAGCCATGGCCTTGCGAATGGTTACCGCTAAGCAAGCAGTTCCACCACCGCCACCACGGCCTGTCAACACACAGTATTCCGAGAAACTCAAGGCGGCCTATGACATCCTTCGGGCTCCCGCAGATGAACCAGAAGATGAGAAGCTCCGCCAAGAACTTCTGTACAAGCTCTCGAGATCAGGCAGACTGCCGCTTCATGCTCCGAAGCGTATAAACTACGCTATCGCCAACCAACGGAAAAAGTAGAGCTATGGCGCCAGGCCCAGTAGAAGCCTGACGGTAAGCCTCCACCGGATGGAATTGCTCTCTTGTCATTTGCTTACATGCTTTGACTCTATAATAATTCTAACTTTGATTTGCAGGTAAATAACCGAAGGATTTTTACCGTAGTGGACGTTATTAGAAGTGATATCGATGCCAAGTCGTCCAGCAAGTCAACCATCGGAAAAACGAAATGGTTGTTGTTTATACAATTACGTATGAGATAAGGCCTTTTGAATTATGAATAAAATATAAGCGTTTATAATGTCGGGTGTATTTGCGATGAAGCTGTGATTTTTTGCGACATTAATTAGCAAATTAAGCTAACTATATGACTGCGGCTTCTACAACCTTAGAGGCTTAGCTTAAAATTGCATACCAGCGCGTCAGGTTATTTGGAAAACGCATGTAACAATTTCATATTTTTAGCATATCTGATGTAAATTCTTAGAAATTGCAGAATTCAAAAATGCTTTTGGCTATCTGGTTTAATTCGCGATATGCAAATAATGTATAGACAATAGACGATCGAACCAGTAGTACCCTGAACAGATATTGAAACTAGAAGCTCGCAACCATGCTCCTGCATCGTTTGAGCTATAAACATGAACAAAGACAATCATGCTTTTGATATGAAACCCGTTCCTTTTCTTCAAAACCCGGAGGAAACAGAATATTCTCGATCATATTTCATTTCAGAAAGACATGTTGAACATTCAACGAGAAATTCAGTGAATTATTTATAAACAAGGACAGAACATGAGAAATTGAAGGGTACAGTATCTATGATTTGTAAGGAAGACCTAGGGCTGTTTTGTGACATATACACAACTACTAGGTATAACTATTCCGTCACTGAAATTGGAGCTTCTTCCTCGGTCAATGCGTGGGCAGAGTTATTTATGAACAAGTTTCATTTTCAAGCATCATACAGAGCTGTCATGAAATGAATCAACTTCAATTAGTTTCTATTTCAAAAGAAACAGTTGGTATGCTTGGCTGAACGACGTTCTAATTACTTTTGAACTAATTTGATAAATGCAGGGATAAGGAGAAGCTCAAATTCGAGTGTAACTGCAATTATAAAGGTTCAGGATCATTCAACCGTAACCCTTGCGTTTTCGGTTCTTCAGATGCTTCTGCCATAACTGAACGAATTCTGAGTCTACTAGCAAAATTTCAAATAGTCATACATAAGCATCATGCAATTGACTTGAGCTACATAACAAAAAGTGAAAGTTGTAAGGAACTCAAGGCTTCTTTGACTCAAAGGGCAGCATTTTAAGTGTCCTCGTAATAATAATAAGAATAAGGAAATCTGCTGACACAATCAAGATAATCCTGAGATTTCTTTATCTGACATTTTTCCTACCTAGCTCTGAGTAGGGTCGTTATTTACAAAGGGAAAGTTTCGGAGAAACTCCACAGCTTTATTACGGATTTATGCGTGCATGGTCAGAATAATTTTGCCTGTTAACTCGGCCGTGCATAGGGATCGGAATGTCCACATAGGCTTGACAAATACTGGAGCCAATTTAAAATGTGGTGGAGTATGGAATTGGAGAAAGCACCATTATTACTTACGGTCCATTGACCTTTCTCTCAACTTTCACTGCCTATGATGTACGTAGACAATTTCAATGGATTAAGTATATCAGTAGGAGTAAATTCAAAAAATTCCTTTGGGCGGACGTGCTTCGGAAGACTAATTTAGCTAAATCGCTGTAGAATTTTTTTCCCGTCGGAGACTAAAAATATCCTGCGGAGTCAGCTAATGTCCCTAAAGTCTCCGTATTGAAAACGAAAGCGATCATAAGCATCTTTGAATGACTAAATCGATGAGTGGATGGTTAAGATAACGCAAAGTACATGCCAGCTCAAGTTAAAGGACTTACCTCAGCACACTCAGGTTGTCCATTGCTGTTGTACGTGATTCCAGTGAAGATCGCGATCGGAGAAGAAGTGATAATTGCAATAACCCAGACGAAGCATGTCACCATCACGGCTTGAGAGCGGCGGAGTCGTGGCTTGAGTGGATACAGAATCGCGATGTATCGGTCAACTGCCAGTGCTACCAGTGTGTAGGCTGAGACGAATACGCAAACCTATAAAAACAGATGATCTTTAAGTAATTGAAGTTGCAAGCACGTTGCCATATCAGAAAATTGTGACCTACCGCTTGTGCTGGAGCCACAATGTAGCAAAGAACCCGACCAAATGGCCAGTACTGCAGCAGAACTGAGATATAGGAAAATGGTACGCAAAGCAGTGCCATGAGCAGATCACCCAAGGCCAGATTCGCAATGAGATAATTGGTGACAGTCCGCATTCGCGGAGAGCTGAAGACGACGTAGCAAACGAGAATATTCCCCAGCAGAGCTGCTACGAAAACAGTGTTGTAAATTATGTAGATAATCACTTGAAAAGCAATTGAGAATTGCAACGGAGCCTCGCGGGTGGAATTGTCCGGTGAAGAATAATTTGAAAACATGGTTGCATTTAGCGCATCTTCCGTGGTCATATCGTCCGGTTGAATAAGGAACGATGATGTAAGATTCGAGCCAGCTCCCACGCCGTTGCTTAACAGCAAAGAATTCATAGCTGATCTGGTGAGGCGTTGAAAATTGGGCCCGAAGTGTGACAGGATCAGCCTCCAAGTCTAGATCTCGCTGCCCGTGATTGCTGGCTTCCATGCCTCCGTCCGTGTCAATAGAGACTTGTGTATTTTTGACTCTGCTTGTCTGTACCTTATAAATTATGGATTTCGATCAACACCCGATCCTTCTTCAATTTCAAATTCAAACTGAGACGAGCGTTCTAGAAACTGCTCTAGTTTTTGGATGATTGAAAATTGAAACTCAAGTGACTTGGCTGGGTGTATGAAGGGTATGTGGATTCAGAGAAGAGTAAGCTCTGCTCAGCTCTTCTAGCTCAACGGGAATTTCTATGTACCTGAAAAAATACAGTTTCAAAGATTTTTGAGACTTGGATATTGAAAATGTTGATTTATTCCTTGACAGAATATTTATTATTCTAAGAGATTTTGGGAGTTCATGCATAGGTAGCTGTGGGTGGAAGCTTCCTTCAGCCTTGGGAGATCAACTCTTCCGGAAGCAAGTGGAGTGCAACGGCTGCGGGGTCATTTTTTTGGGCATGAAAATTCGTGAATCAGAAATTCGGTTTACCTCGAATTCATGCGTTATGGTATGAAACACTAGATAATCAAGCCGCTTCCCTCTAAGCTATCTATTCAAACCACACATATACGGAATTGAGCCTCAATAAGTAATTTGTAATTAGCCGAAATTCTTTTACACTTCCGACATGTTTGCTTATGAGAAAAGTAATACACTTGGCTTAATTTTCAAAGGAACCCGAAACTTGAAATACTTCTAAGGCGGCAGCCATTGTCTCATATGTGCTGTAATCCAAAGCCTAGAAGAACCTCCGGAGAAAACATTCTGAAGTCTGTTCATTACAGCTATTTGTCTCAGGATGAGTTAAGCCCAACTTGTTGTGAAATAAGTTTTCTTGGAACGAGGAATGCTCTTTTGTCGCAACTAAATCTCTGCCAGAAGAGCTAACTGTAAACACAGCACTAGACTAGATTTGAGATATGATAAAGCTTTCTCCAAGGACTCATATTTCTGACAAGCTGCAGGGCGAAAGGTAATAGAGAAAGTTGGAAAGCAGGTAAGGAAAGGCTGGTCGTTTTCTGCGAGTTTACGAAGAGCAATTTTCGAATTTCAAGCGGTTTTTTGGGATTTGCGTACTCGTTTACAAGATATGGGAAGCTGCTCTATAAAACGCCGATTTAAAATCCACTTTTATAGGAAAAATTTAAGTAAAATACATGACAATTTTCAAAGTTTTCACTTGTCACTCACAAAAAGTTCTAATATCCATGAAATAGAAGAGAAAATTTGAAACAGTACATCGTTTTTTTTTAGAATTTAGAACTTAATAACTTCTGTACTAGGAAATACTTCAGAATTGGCCCAATGCTAAGCTTATACTTTGTACTTGCTTGAAGCTTTCGCTTCGGCTTATGATTATTTCGGAGAAATGTTTGATCCGGTCCTCGTGGATATAATTAATTTAATGAAAGTAGAACGAAGGGACATGCTTAGGTTGAGTCTGAGCTCCTGTTGCTCGAAAAGAAATTGAAAATGGAGTACTTGAGCTGATTCGTTTCTCTAGAATAAAATACCCGTAACAGCTTAGAGCTTAAAGTTAGTACTGCTTTCCAGGAACTTGTACCTATGTTAAGATTTCACTCAAAGATAATTATTGTACTAAATGAATTCAACTTCTAAGCTACGCTGCCTGTCAATTTGATTGCTTTGCCGGGATCAGGTATTTGAGCTCAAAAATCATTGACGAAAAGGCTTCAATTTTTAAAACTCGAGCATTTTAACGTCAATTAAATAATTTTGAATAGTTTTAAATTAACAATTTGCGGCTTGGGGGAGTAGGTTTTTTAGTTGTGCTCATAATACATTTAGGTTGGCGGAACTGTGTAGCGACTAGCGACTTTAAAAAATATTGGATTTTTAGACAAGATTAGCGCTTTTAAAAAATTTTGCGCAAAGCAAAATAATTTTCTACCGAAATCAATCTGTAACCTAGTTTGCGTGATCTGGAATAGAAGTGAAAGCAAAATTCCGGTTCCAATTCCAAATGCTGATTGCTTAAGGCTTATTGAGTCTTACGATTTAAAAGAATTCACTATTCTGAATTATTTTCTACATGGCTGCGTGTGTTTCCGATTCGGAGATGAATGAAACTCCGCACCCTATATTCATTTTTGATCATTTAAATCGTTTCAATGATTTCTCCAAAACTACCAGAAACCGCTTCTACAGCTTGAGGACAATAAATACGTAATGAAAAACAATGTCCAAAAGTTGAACGCCGACCTCGTTTTTACCGTAGTGGACGGGCCTATTGCACCATCTACCTTTTACCATTTACCCCGAAACCTTTTACCATTTTGAATCAAAAGGCGTTGCACCAAAATTTCGCAAAATGGTAAAAGGTTAAAAGGTTAAATGGTAAAAGGTGGATTCTAAAAGGCGCCTTTTATGAGTTTCTGTTGCACCATCGCTCAACGTAAAAAGAGCCTTTTAAAAGGTTTTCACCTTTTATAACGGAGGTTCGACCGCCATCTAAGCCGTAAAAACT
>VNWX01000878.1:0-17865 GCA_009869905.1 Ceratophysella communis
TGACTGGGATTTCGTTGGAGACTACCTCATGTGTGTCTTGTTCACGTCACGTCAAGTTGAAGGCAGGGCTCCGCCTCAACAAAATATGAAATTAATATATTTATAATGGAGTCTGCACGATGGACTCAATGCAGGAGACTCGGGCACGGCTTAATTTAATCAATTGAATGAGAATACAATACTAGACTCCCTCGAGCTCTCTCACTAATGTATTCGTCTTCTTTCCTTCATAGTAAATCTTAATTTCTAATCAGACGTTTAATTCTATGAATTATGAGTCTTTAGTAGCATTTTTCGTGAATTTCCAAACCGCGTCAGGTTGTAAACGCGTTAAAATTTTATTTGCTCTGATTTATAGCTTTTTTTACGGCTGTCTATGAAATACTGAATCTCGTAAGACGCGAATCGGGTATCTGCATTTGCATCTTTTTCAACAAAATAAAAACACTCACTAGTCTCTAGTTTAATCTAAATTGCGACCTGATTTACATACAAGCTGTTATTTAGTTGTTTTTTATTGCAACAATATTTCAACCAAAATCCTCGACAATGTTTCAACATTACAAGTCTATCATTCGTAAAATGTGATTTTGAATGTCGCAAATCTGGTGATACGTAAAACTTCTGTAGGTATCAGTAAAACAGAAGCCGGTTGCTGACGAATTGGCTGTGTAAAAGCAAGAGATAAGCTAAGCAGATCTGGTCTCTCTCTGGACGTGAAGCGTACAAACTTGTAATCACAATTAATTTAATTTCAATTGCAATTTTTTATTGCCTACAATAAAATATGCTTTACGGATTGATTGGATAAATGATACGAAGACTTAAGATGTTGATTAGACGTGGTCTACACAGCTGTACTGGGCTTCGGTTTCTGGTAGACAAAGGCAAGGCAGTCCAACTTGACCACTGATTGTGAGACCTTGGGTCTTGGTCATTTTGTCTCAGGACATTTTAAGTTAAAGTCATCGAATTTTGGTTTTTTAAACCTTAGCTCGAATGGTCGCGAGTCTACTAACTCTAAATTTCAAATTTGCGGGAAATTTAAATTTACAATACCGCCTTAAGAACTTAAATTAAAAAAAACTCTATACTCGTACTTTAATTAAGGTGAATTGTCCGCAAACGCTAAGCCACTCCTGAAGAAATTCTAATTCTCTGACCCTCTCCGTACTTAACCCATGATACTGTTCTAATTTATTAGTACAAGTTTTTGTGTTGAAACCATCTCTTGGTCTGATTGAACTGCTCGTTCTCCTTCTTGTGGTCGGACGACGACGGAGCAGTTTCTTTGGTAAAGCTTTCTTGTACATAGACGGCTACTGGAATTCACTTTCCTTCAACCCCTTGTTAGGATACAGGTCGAGATTGAAGCTCCCTCATTAAAATTTACGGCCTTGATTTAAAAGCTCCTCTGTACCGTTCCGTCCTAAGAAGATATCCCTCCAGCTTTGTTCGAGACGCTTCTGCTCCTCTGCGGAATTTGGCCTAATTTGATGGCATAAGGTGGCAATTTTTAGTTTGCAAAATAATTTCTTTCCTGTATTTACATGAAAAAATTAAGAGCAAAACTTGATAGAATTTTCCAATCCATGCATTTTCACCCCAACGAAAATAACGGCCATTTTTGACTGCTCGAACACCTTTTGCTGATGCTATTTAGTCCAGGAAAAGTCAAAGATTTGATTTTTAACAGCTCCGCACTGCACACTATGTATGTTCAATGAATCGACTCAAGTACACACGCTATCCACGTCAGATTTTTTTGAAGCTCAGAGAAAACATCTCAATTGAAATGACTGATTTCTATTGTATTTTGTGTTTAATTGAGTGCTGTCAAAGTGAACGGAAAACTGTCATTATCACTTCAAACCCATATATCTTACATCTTAATTCTCAGGGAACAGTAATTGGCTATGCTATGTCTCTGGTTTGAGTGAACAAATATTGCGTGCTCTTGCCTTCAATTTTAATGTGTTTACCTTAACTGCAATTAATTGGCTGATAGAGGGAATCATTAATAGTCGAAGATCTTGCTCATTGATCATTAAAAGTATTGGTAAACCTCCAAATTTTTTATATAAAAAAACAGGACGCTGATGATCATTTCGTGTTTAATGAGCGAATTAAATGAAAGATGACAGACAGACGCCATATTTTGCATGTAGGCTCGCCAAATCACAGCACATTGTTAATTATTTTAAGCTTGGGGGTCCTTTGCATCTTACGGAATTCATTAAAAATGACGCCACCATTTGTTGATTTCGATGCTTCGAAATTTTAAAATTATAGAGCGAATTTAGCGCCACCTTAGTTCGTTTAGCCAGGCACTCATTGTCATTGTGCATGGCGCCAGGAGGCTTAAACCGAAACGAATATGACCAATCTGACGCTGGCAAATGGTGCACAATTAATTCAGAAATTAAGTTGCATACACCGGCAACAAAAAGCTACCAGCAAGTTGCTGGTAGCTTGGTAGCTTGGTAGCAACACACGGAAAGAATCAGAATTAGGCCGAGGAATCACGTCTAAAAACTCTGACTTGAAGCATATGGCATGTTGGTGGATATGAAGGTCCCAGACCCCCAAATCGTTTCGTGGAGCCCACCCTCATCAAAGTCAGAATGGTGAAAACAATAAATAAAGTTATTTCTCTCTCCAAAAAAGCTCTATTATCCCTACTTACCTTCCTATTAAGTGCTCTCAACACGCAGACTGAGTTAAAAGTCAATCACTTTAGGGAAAAAGGGAAACTCGCCACTTCCTGTCATGAAACACCAACAGCAGCCTCTCCATTCCATATAGCTAACACTCAAAATACTCGCTTGAGGTCTGATGACTATGACCATATATTCAGGGTGACATAAACTTAGGTAATTGCCGAGTGTTGGTAATAAAAATCTGGCTTCCGGTACCTACAATGAGACCTATTTAACCATGGTCAAATATCACAACTAGCGCTGCCGCATCGAAATCAAAATATTATGTACTGCCAAAGCTAAGCTAATCTGCTAGCTATATTCGCTCTAACATTTTAGCACAGAATAACAGCATTATTGATAAAACAGCATATTAAATGTTAAATTTAATACGCCCTTTGGTCACGTTCACTGGAATCGGCATACGCCGATTTACACCCAAGAATCGATAGCGTAACTGCTGCAAGTTATCGTAAGCAAAAATTTTGGGTTTTAGTGTTAGCCTTAGCCCAACAATCTGATTTCATAGGTTCCGTATCCTGTAGTAAAGGCTAACCTTCAAAGAAGAAGCCCTACTTCCGTTCGTTGCTGTGCCGTCGATAGAATCATTGAAATATGTATTGAGTTGGTTGGGATTGTGCTTAGGCCGAGGTCAGTGCATTGAGGAACCGAGTGAAAGTGGAGAGAGATGGGCTGAGATTTTGTGGGTCTTTTCCCAGCGGGAGAAAGGGTTCTTCGTCTCACTGCTCTGCTCTTGGCTGTGGCTGGGGAAAGCAACTGTGTCTCACATGCCATGACCATGATTTGATGGAAGAGACGAGGTCCTAAACGATTTCCGATGATGAGGCCTTTCCACAAAGTGCTTGTAAAGTGTCGCGGCTAGTAAAACCAAGTGTGTGTTATTACGGAAAATCGGAATCCTATCTCTCCTGCCAACCTCCGACACCCACGTCCTATGTTCAGGTCATTCCACAAAAATGCTCGCACCCACCATTATTGCTGCGCCTTGCGGGTTGCTCAGACTTCAAAGCAGTTGTAGTTATTTTATACAATTTTTCGACTTAAAACGGCTCGACGACTGCAATGCATAATTTGAATTATTAATTGTACACTAGTTTGAAAAAAATTACCAGTTCGACCTGAAGGGAATTACTGATTCTGGGTGTGCAGGTTTGGTTAGGAAATCAAAATGCGTTGCATTTGCGGTATTTTTGGGTTTAAGAGTGGTCAGCTCAGGTTTAATTTTTGGTATTTTGAGTTTTGACCCTAACAAATGTGCCTATTATAAATAGTGTTGAGAGGCTAGGGGTGAACGGAGACATTTGGATTGGATTGGAGGGATTCATTGGAGGGGAAGCGGAGGGGGTGGGAGAAGAAAAGGGAGAAAAAGAAGAGCTCGGCATCTATAAATTGGATATCAAAGCTCGTGACAAGTCGGAAATTGGACTTTTTCCTTATCCAGCCTCAACGGCCCCAGCCACCACTGGACCCGGGCAAGCACACGGAGGAAATGAGCCCGAAACGGGTTTTTAAGCAAATTCTTATCTGCCAGTCTCTTCCTCTTCCTTTCTGCTCTTTCGGCTCCAGAGCATCTCCTGTCCTGTGACTCCCGCCACCCCAGCCCAGCCAACTCCAAACAGAACCGCCTGTCACCCATTTTCTAAAGAAGAGAATAGTGGCCCATTGACGTGACAAGTGGGTGGGACAACTCCCGGCCTTTCTCCACGAAGAGAGATGGGCTCACACGCCGGGACCACGTCTTCCCTCCCATTGTTCCGGACCTCTGTCTTCCCATAATTACTCTAAAAACCATCTCATTAACACTAACATAATTACGAAAAGATTTGGCAACGTTTTTTAACTGCGAAAAATGCCTTGGAAAGCTCAACTAAATATCATTCGCACGCATATTTTAAAATCAGTCATATCCATTCCGTATTTTTAGACGCATGCTAGTACCATTCATTGATTTATCTGACTGTTCGGCAATTCTGCCACTTCAAACTAAACGGACGCTAGACGAAGATTTGGAAGCCCTTATCCCAAAAGGCTATACTGAATGATAGTATATAGTTTTGGCACAGGATTTGTTGTGTCGTGTCACGCCTTGCCGGCCGTGTCATGCCCTCACTCTCCCAAATAAATACACATTTCCTTTGACTTGAGTTTGGCCGTAGTAATTATCCTTATCTCTCTGTTGACAACTCTGTTTTAATTTGATAATCAGCGGAAAAAAAGCCCACAGATTCCAATCTCAAGCCAAACTTCTATCATTTAGCTCTCTATTAACTCCTGCATTAGTGGTGGTTTGGTGGGCAACTGCCTTGGCGGTGGGAGGATGAGAGCGTGACAATCGGGCTTTGTGAGTGAGGGCTATCAGCTCGACTTAAAGGCCTCTGCGTGTCCTTCATGGAACAATGAGAAGGATAGACACAATTATTAATTCTATTATCAAGTCCTAAATGCAAGACAGGAGCAACAACCAAGTCAACTCAATTCCACAGTTTCACGGAGTGCTAGGTTCGTAATGGGGCTCCGAAATAAAGTGACTAACCGACGTCACGCTATCATCCTCCGCAACCACACAGCAAGGTGGTCAATTTATGACTCAAATCTAAAGTTACCAGGTGCTCGGGTTCAGATTACAGCTTCAACGGTAAATTTAGGCTATGAATAAATTCATTTCGTTAAGCGTGTTTTCGAAGCGTTTATATAAAAATATTGTACGGAATTGCATCTCATCTGCAAGTAAAATTAGTTATTCGGTACCTACCTATTGCTACAATTAATCGCATAAGCTTGTAAGCGGCCTAGGACTATTCGAGAATCGACACTTCAAAGAAGGACCAAAAATTAAAATAAAAAAATGCTTAAAATTGCTGAAAGAGTATTTGCCAATTATCAAATATAAAAATTCAATGTAGAAAATTGAGACTATTAGGCGGTTAACATGCACTCGTGTGGGTCGTTCACGTATTTACATTCTCATTTATATTATTTGGATTTCATATGCTCACTAGCAGCAGACAAACAACGATTGAATAAAAATACCTTAATAAATAAGTTTGAAATATTATTTATTTACAAAGACCGAGGCATCTAGCAGGGCGACGCCGCAATAAAACTAAACTAATCCACTCTGTCTCCCCCCAACGAAAATGATACATTGAAGACAGATCCTCTGATGAGAAGTAGGTAATAATAATATCAATATTGAGAATGTGCTGATGCATAAAAATCCACTTAGGTGGGCCTTGGAAATGCAAAGAAGAGGCTAACTATGACTAGAAAAAGGGTCCGTCTGTTAGTGAGTTTGTTGTAGATCCTCCTCAGAACGAAAACGATAAATTTCATTAAGGACTCGGGAAATAAGCGAAGCCAAATGAGATGAAATGAAGGCCCCCCGTGCCCCACCAGGGGTCCTATTATTGCCCAATCAGTCCAACCCCCTGCTGAAAACATTGGAGAAAAAAGAAGTCCAGATCGAGCATCCAGTTGAACGGAAAACCAGTGAGATGAGTTTTTCAAAAATACGAACACAGTGTCCTTCGTTGTAATGAACAGCAGATGCAGGAGGTCCAGATGTCATTTAATATGAATAACCATTAAACTTAGCGTCAATTACGATATTTGGAATATAAACAGTACATCTTAGGACAGAAGTGAGCAGCGTGGCGTTTGGCAGCAAGCCATTGCAAAAGCATCTTTAAAAAAAATCAGGTATGCGTTTTCGCTAATTCCAACGCTCAGTTTGTGGCCAAAGGTATTGCATTTTTTTTAAATACAAAAATCATACGACCAACTGGCAAAAATTATCCAGTTCAAATGAATCGCAAAATGCTTAATAAACTGCCGCCCAAGCCAAATCAACGAAAATCTTCTAATTTTCATCTGCGATCTCTGAAGCATTTAACGAAATACATCCAAGCTGGAGCCTGAAACTTGAGCTGTGATTAACGACATTATAAACTCATTTGATTTAGCATTATAGCTCAATTCAAAAGAAAAATAATGATACTGGATTATCATCCCCCGCCCGCTGCTTCGTGGGGAAGCTAAAAAGTGGATTTTGAACTCTTGTTACATAGAAAGCATTATTAACTCGTCTTCCAAATCAGAATTTTTTCTACTCTTGTCCAATCCTATTTCCTATCGTTTTCCTTTGAGTCCGACCTCAAGACCGGCACACACGGGTAGCCCATCAACTGAATGTGATATCCTCATTACACACCTGTATCCCTTCCAGTTCCAGCCCTTAATAATCACACCGATTGTGAAACACCTTTCAAAGAAGAAGTCTTTGCTAGAACCTCTGAACTCTTCAAGAAGAATATCTCAATCCAGCCCTGGACAGGACTCAATAATTAATATCAATTCAGGCCACTGTCACGGTATCACAGGAATAATTACAGGTATCATTGTAGGCAGTTCTATTCAGAGACTGATATGTGACTGGAGAGGCGCAGCATTTAGATGTCAAGTGCTCAGGTTGTTTATCATTTGCTGGACAACAGAACACGCGCTATGGCCATACCGCAATGTCATGTCATCTGAGGTAAAAAAAAATATCCTTAAGTAAAAAAAAATCGAAAAAGAATCTCTGTAAATTAAAATTTCTCCCAAAGAGATCTCTGTAGAAATACGAAATGCCTTAAAATCAAACTTTAATTAAATACTACTTTTATTTCACTACGTCATTTTACGGTTTACAGAATTAAAATAGTATGGGTGCTATTTTGAATCTGAAACACGAAGGACCCGTATATCGTTTCAATGGCCAAGAACTATGCGGCCGCGGGCTTACCAATAATGGCAGTTAGCTCTGCGCTTGTTCCGCTGAATATTACGTACAAGGGTGAAACAATTCCGGATACTTTGGGTGAAGCGGAGAAAATAGTTACATAATTGGTGAGAGAGTGAAGAAGATAAAGATGAAAGGTTCTGCCACAATATCCAGCGTCTCGCTGTCAGGTAAAAAAAACCGTCAAAGAGTGACCGCAACTAGTATACTCTGAGCTGACGACGGTTAAAAAGAAACACATAATTTAGGCATGTTAGACCCGAGATGCTCTCAAGTGCATTGAGAGATAAGTGAAGTCTAAAATTACCTGAAGACCTCTTCTCGACCCAGAGGCTGGACTCAAGACGAGCAGTAGTGGTTTAATCTCGGGAGAAGATCAGAAGAAGGTTGGGCAGGTGTTAGGACCCAATTAGTAGTGAAATATTGCTCTCGATCAGAGAACGACAAACTCCAGAAATGCTACCGGTTTTTCCTGTGTGTGTGCCTTTTTTTCTGAGTCTAGTTCCAGCGTCTCCACAAGTAATCTTTGCCTCAGTCGGGCTTACAGAAAACCTCGTCTTCCATTCATCTCAATCGACTTTCGAACATATGGGGAGAGACCTCCAGGACTCTCGACCCCGCGCTCTGAATCCAAATTGCTCAATTAAAAAAATCGGATTTCGTGTGGGCCCAAGCCATGTCCTCACATCTTGGGTTCAGAGTAGCAGGAGTCTACTAACTTCCTTATATTCTTATTAATCTCAGGCCGAGTAGCTATTTTTCAGATTATTTTCGAAAGGAGGACGCGACAAATGGGATTCCATAGCTAGTTTACATTGGTAGCAAAGCCTGTGATCTGGCTATAAGCAATAAGCACATTTTCATATATTTTTCAGCAGCCAAACTTTTAACGCTGACCTGAGATTCGCTTTTTCCAAATTTTTGGATTAAACTAAACATAAAATGTATATGTATAAGGATAAATGATAGGTTTATGTGAAGCACGTTTTGTGTATAGTCCCTATCTATTTGTCTTAAAATTTGCAGGGCAAGAGGTTGCATTTGGATTTGATTTGTTGATAGGTACATGCCGGAGCTGAACTAAATAAAAATCAAAAGATTCACTATTCACTTGGTTGAATCTAATCAGCCAGCAGCATCTCGTGGACTTTTTCTAGCTCTACCCAGAGCTTATACTACGAGTTTGAAGGCATTAGTAGCTCCAAGCAGCGTCCCTACCTTGTCAACTCCGACCTGTCACCACAATCATCATGACAATGACCCAACACGATACTCGACACGACAAGCAACGAGCCGTGGTGCATCTCTAACAGCCCAAATGAGCTATTATTAAATTTCCACTTATTAAGTCTACTCAGGTAGTTCGTGATTCAAACATTTTTAAAGCTTTAGGGTTAGATTAGTCATACTATGCAATGCTCAGCTCAAACACTAGAGTTATGGAATATTTTTCGGGGCACAAGCGCAAGTCTGCAATGTTCAGGTCAATATTTTTAAGTACCTACATATTTCGTTGAGTGAAGTTTAAATTATAAATTTATCCCCCGTTTACAGCCAAATACAAGCGAAACAGTTAATTTGGACCATTTGCCCGTGTTGCTCTGTGTGATGCGAAGCCGGAGCCGGATTCGCTACCCAAGCCCATGCCGGTGATACCAGATACCTACTTAAACAATAAGAAAGAAGAATTATTCAAGTCTTAATTCAAACTGACCCTGAGTACCTACTTTGAGACTTGCGGCTGTCTTCTTGAATGTCTTGAGTCTTATCGTCCGATCAGAGGGCTGCCATGAAGCGTCGTCCCATTACTCCCAGTTATTATTAGGATCATATTTTTTATCTGAGAGCTAATGTTTTGACAGAGTGTTGTTTATCATTATTAGGGCTCTCGGCTCATTAGTCAGTCATGCCCGTTGAGGAGGAGGGCAGGGGAGCGAGGGTCGAGTAGTCGTGAGCCTCGTTGACGGGCAGTGCCACCGGTGGAGACAAACCTCCGAGATGCTTATAAATCCACTCATTCATTCATATCCCTGGTCATTTCTTTAGTGTTTATTCTAGGAGCAAGCCCATTGTTCAAGTATTTATTTAACCATAAGTCGATTTTGGTAGTTTCGTCTGTGTAAAATTTGCTTGACCACTTGGGCTGCAGTGACACATGTGGCAATTCTAAACGCCTTGAAATGTTCACAGGTCGCGTCTTCGGTCGCAAGCGAAATGACAAAATATTTCAATTATGCTTTGATGGAACAAAAATTGCTACAAGCGAAGGCATGCATATCTACGGCCAACTGGTCACAATGGAACTGTCCCAATCAAATAGGTCTTAAACCACTTGCATCGGCATTTTTATCCTAATCCAAATCCAATATTGCACGAAGCACATTACCAGCATTTCAAATTTAAATACATGTCTGCTAGGAAGGCCTCTGGGATGAGGTCAGGCACCCAAACAGCGTCTCTGCCGACATGGTAGGCAAGGGGTCGAGGGAAAAAGTGACATGTTCATGTCTCTCAATTCTCTGCTCGGTCTATGTGGGCTCCAGGATCCCGAGTACAACACACATGAAGTCCGCTCAAGAAAAAATCTTCATTTTTTAATGCTTTTGCCCCGTTGACAGGCCCACCTTCGAGATAACAGCAGGCATTCAATCGTAATACAAAGGAGAGGAGAACAACGATGAAA
The DNA here is from genome assembly GCA_009869905.1 of Ceratophysella communis. NCBI lineage: Eukaryota > Metazoa > Arthropoda > Collembola > Poduromorpha > Hypogastruridae > Ceratophysella > Ceratophysella communis. The sequence goes on from VNWX01000878.1 coordinate 10,184, forward strand.
AATTGAGCCAAAGCAACGTCTTCACAATCGTGATCTGCTCAAGAATTATGGTCAACCTCCATCCGCACACGTTCCGCTCTTCTCTCAAAAAAGATTTTTTAATAATTACTTAATGCCAGGGCAGCTAGGTAGTACAAGCTAAGCGGCTTGCTTGACGGCATAAATTAAAGATACACCCGCCTCCACCCAAGCGGGCAGGGCGTTGGTATTTTTACTGCTTCTTAATTTCCCAAAATTGGGCTGTATGAGAGAAGATGGAGGCGGCGGCTAAATGAGATCATTGTTCAAAATCTTTCTGCTGTTCTATGCCAAAGGTTGCAAATGCGATGGAAGGTGACAGGAGCTACCTAATTTGCCAATCGTATGGTATTTACCACAGGAGGCTAATAATACAGCGAAGATTGTACATGCGCCGATACTCGGATAAGCCTTCCCTAAAACCTGAAATTTTCTGGAACTCGGGCAGCTGAGACTCAGGCTACAGCAGATTCCGATGTCAAGGCAATGGAGTTGGAGCCAAATAGATCTGCGCACAGAGCGGAGAAAGTGTGAGAGAAAGCAGTTCGACGACCTCATTCACAGTTTCCGAGTTTACAAACGATGGCGATTTTGGATGCTTGACTTTGAAATATAATGCAAACAAGGTTAATTTTTAATTGTCAACCAAGAACGAAGTTTTACCATAAATCTCGTAGCCTTAACTTTGCAGATTTGCCATTCTACTAATTCCAAGTAATTATTTAATATATGGTGGACATCTAAAGTCGTTGTGTATGCGAAAACAATGCAAAATCAATAATAAATTAGTTTCCAGAGTTCAAATTGTTAGCTGATAGATGCTAGTTTAGCGGATGGGAGGCTGTCAATGAAGAAACGTGAATGAAGGGGTTGTTGGCGTCTATTCATTTGAGTTGCTGCTTGTGCTTTGGAGGGGAAAGGGAGTAGAATTTCCTTGTCAATGTCTATTGCCTATTTTTCATCTTCCTGTCCCATGTCAAAGAGGCAGTGTCTGGCGACACACAGGCCTTTTTTAGAGCCTGATTATCGGAGCTCCCTGCTTCACTGCCTTCTGCATGGAGGACAAAGCAGAGGCAATTTATTGATTCTAATCATTTAATTTCTCCGAGAAGGGTCGCTTCACTTTCTCTTTTACAGCTTTTATTTCTATTTATCAGCTCACGAGTGTCTTTTGCCTCTTCTTCTGGTCTTCCTCTGCTTCATGGACATTTTCTATTCAGCGTTTTGTCCCTGGTAAATCGTAACTACATAATTGTGTGTAATCCACAGGCTCGTTTCGGCGAAAATTGCTATCAACAACGGATTCAAAACTAACCCTGGTAAAAAGCATTATTAAAGGGTAAAACTTGGAACCTCCAGGGTTAAGGGACACAGCCAATATGATACCAGGAAATTGTGTTTTAACGGCATTCAGGACTGACTTTTGACTAACCATCCTGGACCCAAGTCAATTGGAAGCCCATTGAAACCCGAAAACCCCTGAGTTTCGAACCGGGAAGTGAGCAAAAAAGTGGAGGGTTCTTATACACGGACTCAGGACAAACCGGGAGAACAATGCATCATATCACCCACTCAGCTCAACATTTTACGGCAGAGATAGCGGCATGACAGTCAACCAATTTCCTTGTAAACGCTACTCAATCTCCGTTTCATTTTTAGTTCAGAAAATAAATCTTTATTGTACGACGACGACCTGCACCTCGTCCATTGAAGCATCTTTTATGATCCAATGATTTCGGTATGTAAATTGAGATCGGGACGCCTAAATTTCGTAGAATTTATGCGTAATGAATCTACTTATTTATCCCGGTACATTTTTCAAACTACTAATCAGTTTTCTGCAAGATTAACCGAACCGCGTTATAAGGCTAGCCCGCGCCCTTCTTTTGCCGTTTCGCCATAAAATAACTTGAGACCAGGCCAATTTTAATATTGGTAATTAGTGTCGACTGGTATGATTAGAGTTCATAAATTACTGTTGGAAATATATTCTTATTTCCTTGACAAAATGAGTGGTAGGAGGACTCACGCCTCCTCTCCCATGAAGACCATTCAAGAACGTGATGATAATAGCTGGGAGGATGGAGGCAGACAGCACGACAAATAATTTTTCATTTTCCTGCCATCAATAACAATAGTGCTTCAGTATAGGAAACACTATACTTAAGTACTGTGGACAAACTGCTTAATAGAAGAATCATGAAACATATTCAAATTGAATGAGTATGCGGAGTATAGCGAAAATAGACAATTTGACGTCGAATCGAGTTTTCGGAACGGATTTAATTTGTTCAACCAAAATTCGATTTTTAATGCCTTTACTTAAGAATTCGAATTAATTCTATGTTTTTCTTAACTAATACCAGGCGCTTTTACGATCCCAGGTGAAGATTTTCCGTATTTAAAAAACCTTAAACGATTCCTACTGAATTGCGTAAAATATAAATTATGAGTCTAAAATTCCAAAATATCGCTTTCCAGTTAGCGTAAAGCTCCGAATAGTCCAAACAAAATCGTAGTGCCTTCGTCCTGTGCAGCATTTTGAAAAGGCAACCTTCTCACACGTGTTTCAGCTCACGGTTCAGTCGACAAGTTATCTTTATACTTTTGATGTATGACATAGCTCGTAGTTTTCTCTGGATGATGACCTCCTGCTCTGACCCATGAATGAATGCATATCACAGTATAAACGTCTGTAGTACCATACAGGTTCTATACGCAACTTGATATTAAGTTGCATTGAAAATCCTGAGAAAGTTCAAGTAAAGAAATATGTTTGATACAAGTTTGAGATGAGTGTATAGTGGTTCATCTGGTATTAAATAGCTTGTTATTCCAATTAACCCCAGAGCAATTAGAGTTGAGTCATGTCTCACAAAAAAACTAATCTTCTCTTAATTAAAACATGTTTATGAATATGCCTGTCCAAGTACACGGTCAGAATGAAAACGAAAACTCAGATTTCGACTATGTTGCCCCGGATCAAGAAGAGTCGCGGGCAATTAGCCATGGGCATGGATCCTAAAGTGATTCAATGAACACCATAAACTGTCCGAAAATAAAACCTATGGAATACCAATTTGCAATACCACACAGACAGACAGACTCAGCAGCACAAGCATATTTAACAGATAATTTATGCCGTAGATTTGCAACATTGTGAGCATACACTTTGTATATTTCCAGTTTCTGAAGTGGTTGGATGCTTATCAGCCCAATAATATTAGTATCATATTGTCGGCATTTCTTTTGAGCACCTCACCTCCTCCACAGTCGGAATATTTCAGAAGATTGACGGAAAGGATTAAATCCTTTGAAGTCGTTACCAGCTCAAGACCCCCAACCGATCTTCAAATTATGATATTTTTTTGTAGCCCGTCTCAGCAGGAAAGTGATATGATTTGATGATTAGCTAATAACATTAACCTTTTCCTCGACTTCACCTGGCCTCTGAAAACCTTTCCTCAACTCAAAACTGACAAGTTCAATAAGGTGGAAACTCAAAAATAAAAATCATTTTTTAAACATTTGTAATCATGTTGTTAGGAACATACTGTCGCATTATTCATGGTTCAATAAGTCGGTGCCCACTATTCTAGAGCTTTGGTCCATCAGTTGAAATCAAGATTTAGTATTTAGCCATAGTGTACCCGACTGATGGCAAGATACAAGTCATTTACAATACAGTAATTTTTTCTAAATTTAAATATGCCTAGCTTTCAATCAATAAATCTATAGCTAATAGATATTTTTATACTGGGCCACAGTCTCTGTTAATATAGACAGTTTAAATTATAGTAAATTATTATGAACTTGTTATTTATATACTTATCTGATGGATTTAAAAAAAAACATTGCTAATCCTGTTCAAATTTAGCTGGCGACACAAAAGCAAATGATTATGTTTAACCCGACATCAATGCAAATAGCTTTTTCAATCACCAATTTTTATAAGATTCACAGTTTGAAAATCATATCATAAATTAATCAATTTTTATTCTAGGGTCGTGGCCATCCGTGAAGTCCGTTTATATTTTCTCACTCCTTCATCCAGATTTTACGACTTAATCGTCAGTTTTTGACATGTGCCGAAGAGATTAAAAAGCGGCACTCTCTTTTGGCTTATTTTCATAAAATCTCCGCTGCGCCCTGGTGGTGCTCAACAAGATTTTCCTGTTCCGTTCAATATGATTCTCCCTAAAGCAAAAAAAAAAAACTAGAATTATGTATGATCTCCTGGAATCCGCGTCTTCTTTGTTCTCTGGCATTTGTGTATGGGCGGATTTAATCAAACAATAATTCAGGTCTCAGCAGGGCCAACACAGCCTTTAAAAATTGATACCTTATTTTGGTGACGGATTAATATATTTCGTCCGGCAATTCGCATTTTTACAAGCACAAATCGCATGCGAAACTTTCGCATTGGAATTGACGGAGATTGCATTGACGCCGGACGCTTTTGCTTTCATGGTTCAAGATTTGAGCGTCTGTCTGTCGTCCAAAATCCCGAGCAATGCATCATCATGAGCATCTTGAAAATCAGAATAATTAGACCTCTTTACACGTATTTTTCTTCCATATATTCTGCATATATTTATTGTTTCGTGAATATCCAACTTCGTGTCTGAAACGCGGGATAATTACCCTCAACTCTTTGTGCACACTCTTCGTTAAACTTTGGCACCGACTCAAAAGACGTCCGTCATCCTGTTGTTTTAATACAGGGTATTAGCAGGATGTGAACAAATTATCCGCTTGTTCTCGGCAATTGAGTCAGGACTGTCTATGCAAATTCCGTGTAATTACTATTAAAATTTATGCAGGGGTGTTGTCGGGTGAGAAGAGAAGATGTATTTATATTGTTGTTCCTCGGGTAATTTCTATAAAAATTTAAATTGAATTTATGACTTGTGGCTTCGGGGCTTCATATGAAAAATAATTAAGGCGTTGATGGTTTATTACTTGGATTTAATTTAATTCCCATGTGAATAACACATTAGCATTGACTTAGGAAAGCGGATCTGACTAACTCATATATTATGTCAACGTAATGACGCGGAGAGAAAAATATGAATTTTGATTATCAATTAAACCTGAAAAGTCTCAACTTTCGAAGCTCTTACTAATGAATCCTTCGTGTAACATCCAATTACAAGGAAAGTGGCTCAAACAACTGAGCAAGAAAATGCTTTGAGTTAATTTAGCGCAAACTAATTGACGTCAAAGGAGTCGCTAATGAGTTTTGGGACGGTCTTTCTCTCCAATTTCAAATGACAATGTTTTCCCAACACTTTGACATTCTAGTGAGGGTTGAGATGAAAAATAGCTTATTTTAAACCCAAAGCTTCGTCTAAAACTCCACAAATGTTGATTTAGCTAAAGAAAAACTAGGTCTCAAGCAGCACAAACCAAAAAATTGAGAAACCCTCTAATTGCTTTCGTGTCAAATGATGTCCCGGCCCATGTGGAAGACGGACTTTCTGTATTTTCTTTTAGCTCGTCTTCAACTTTGGTAACGCGACAAAACGTCCCGCTCCTCAATTATATTTACGATTTAAAAGACGAGCCTCAAAAGGTCTTGCAACTTCAGCCCTAATCTTTAAGGTCCAATCGTCACAGAAAAGCACCGAAGTTCGGTTACCTCTACCTCAATCCCCAAAAACGAGTCATTAGTGTTCTGAATTCTTCGCATTCTCCGACTTCTATTAGAAAAACTCAGTCTTCCGTCCCGATCTCGGGTTCGCTGAGCTCTGAAGCTGAGGTTCTAACGTGCTTCGATGCTCGTATTACTCACTCATGTCACGAGAGACGCGTATTTTTGTTTCACACGGACAAAAACAAACAAAAATATTGTCTTTAACATGTCTTCCTCTTGACACTTTTTTCCTAAATTATGGATTAAGGAAAGGGTGTTTGGAAACAGACGAGCTGTGTGCAATACTTAAATTCCAATTTTGTGAGAATTGAACATTAATAAGCCTTGCTGATTTTCGATGCGTCAATTGACCTGTTTGGCGCAAGAATTCGACGGTTTTCGAATAGGTTCCTTTGGATCGCTCAAAAAATCTTAGGTCAAATTATTCATTGCTTTGAAAATTCAAGACGAACCTATTGTATATAGCAAACGAGTACCTAAATAATTATTTTGAACTGTCATATGAACTCTAATTCATATAAAATTTCAAGATCACGAGCCGTGCTGATAAAACATGCAATTTTTTGCTACTTTTTAATGAATCTAATGCGGTCACACTTAAAATTACACCGGATATAAACTAGCATAACAATTCAGAACGAGCTCGACAAGCCCATCTATTTACGCCATCGTTTATCGGGTAGCATGCTACTCTAAAACATCGTAAGTCGTAAAACGCTGCAATGCGGCATACGATTTCCAGTTCCAAGCAAATGATAGATGGTAAGTAGGATAAGGCTAAGGACCAATATGGAAGAATTCCTATTTGACGGCTGGTGTACGGTACGAGGACTAAACGGCCCATTTAGTTTGGTCCTGGTGCTCGGAAGGTTATATTATTATCTGACGCACTCATTTTCCAAACGCATCCAAGCATTTTAAAACTACAGATAGTTAACGTTACTATGTACACATTTGTAGATGTAATTGAGATCATCCGCATCTTCAAGGCGCGATTTGGAGACACATCTGCGACCGGAATTTTCTCTGCTCACTATACTTCGATTATCAGCCTTATGTCCTGCTACTCGTATCTCAGGTTAAGGTTATGATTATGAGCACTGTACCCATCAGAAAGTTTCCTAATGAAAACTGATAAATCGTTCTAACGAATGCCTAATTTACTCTTTTCAAGTTAATTTGGTATAGTATATTGCACAGATTCGGAGAATTTTTCAAATTGAGAATTGGACGAGTTTGAAATCTTGTTCATTTCCTAGGCCACTCTGAGCACAAAAACGTATCCCAAATACTGCTTTTGGGCTGGAAGCATACTTCTCTATTACATAGGCATCAAGTGTGAAAAAATTCTCTGAGTTAACGAGCTATACCTGCGAGACGAGTTAAAACTTCTAAGCCTCAAATTCACATGCAATTAAAATAAGCTCATTTCTGGTGTGAATTTAAATTATTACTTTAAGGCAATTAAGAGAAAATAGCGTCGTGTGCGATATTATGGAGATAATTTTGCTAAAATGCATCATAACTTCATTTGATCTGGGCATATGGACATGGAAAATGCATTTAGTTAATATAATTGGAATCATTAAGCCCAATAATGATAGAGATACGATGCACGAAGCTTTGACTGTAATAATTGAAGTATTACCGGGGTAATTAAGAAGCCCAAACGCCGGAATGAAGTGGCCGCCGAACCCAATTACGAGTCTGTGGCAGTATCAATTGAAGGGCGGGACTGCCTGCCAAGTCCGCCCTTAAATGCTTCCAAAGTAGTTCGGATAATTTGAGAAATGGCCGAGAAAGGCGTAAAGTATAATTATTTCTTTTGTTTCTTGCGGCCACCGTTTACTGCGGGCATGTGTGTGTGTCTCGGTAGAAATGTTTAAGAATTTATTAGACGTGCGAGAGAGAGAATGACATAATGAAGAACGAGTGCCGAAGCTTCTTGCTCAGGTCTGTAATGAGTTTTCCTTTGGAGTTCCAGCTTCAGATAAGGAGCTACTGTGCT
>VNWX01000879.1:0-17865 GCA_009869905.1 Ceratophysella communis
ACCTAATATTTAAAATAAAAAGTATACTGGTTTTGCACTGCCAAATGACTTTGCAAGCTGGTTTCCGCCAATGGACACTCTGATGTTAAATAATATCTTCCTTAACCTAGTTGATACCTAATGATAACAGAAGTATATTCAAAGTCTAAAATAAGTTATAAGTAACAATAACTTAGCTGTTAGCCGAGTTATGTTACTAATTCAGCTTTCACCGTTTTCTCTCAACCGCGTAAAGAAAGATTTAAACGAATCAATGTGAATGAGCTGGAAAAAGTGTTTGCTGAGGTTTTGAAAAGATTAAGGCTGACCAGGTAGCTTTGGTTTGATAATAAGTTACATGATAAGTCATAATTCATAATAGTTACGGCGTTTACATGAGTTTTTTCTGGGTGACGTGATTATTAACTGTGAACAGTTTTTTTCCTTTATATTGTGATTTGTGATGTAATACAATTTGTAATGTTTATTTTTCTTTTCTTTTTGTTTTTGCTCTTGGTTTGGATCCTCTGTCCCCGACGACTCATCTGTTCAACCACATACAGAAAAGAAATCGAGAAGGCTCACACCATTCTAGGATTCTGTTAAATGTCTTTGTACCGTAATACGGGCCGATTATTCAAGAGCCGTCTTGGATACTCTGGTGCCGTTTTCAAGGAGCTGAAACAAGTTGACTTGCGACCTGTTCAAAGAGTTGTCTTCAAGTTTGACCCCTTTCATCCCAATGTTCGAGAATTCCGTGAATTGATTTTTCACATGTCCTCATCCAAACTTCGTGACACGAATAACAAGTGTATCTACAAGACAGACGTTGTCTGCGATTTGTCCGAGCCCGAATTACTGTGTAAATTAGGTAAGGAATAAGTTCGTAGATAATTTCTGTGTGCTTTGGTAGGTATCGATCTAAGCAGATCTAGGCTATTTTATTCCCGAGGTTGAGCTTGTAATGTTAGCTGTTTGATATATTTATGTGGTAAAGCTATAAGCTTAAAGTTCCGTATTATAGTCAATTGGCAATTGGTAATTTCTAGTGTAAAAGAAAAGTTGCAATGATGCCAAACACACTGGAAAAGTCAATGCAGGACAAAGTGGACTTGGAAAAGTTCTCCAAGTTTTTCACTTGTAAAGCTGTTCAAGTGATTGTTCAGTCCCGACTTGGTGAGAAAATCAAATGTTGTTCCCGTCCCACGAGCCAGGCGACAGACTGGTTCAACCTCTCCATTGACGATAACCCCGAGATCCTGAAGCACACCAAAGCTGCTTTGTTGAACAATTCCCTCCCCTCACCACCGCTCCTCGTCGAGATCAGTCTCAAGACTGCAGATTCAAAGACCCTTCCACTTGAGTTATGGAACATTCATTTCCGAGAGTATGACGTGGAGCAGAACATCCGAATCTTGTATACTGTCTACAATAGGATGTCCATGCTTCTGAAATCCATCATCACCGTGACCCGCGCAGTGCCTGCTTACAAATTGAGTCGAATGAGAGGAAGTGATTACCAGATCCATTACAATGTTTATACGGGTCAACCTGACTACAACACCCTGGGACGAGAATTTAGACTTGTTCAGTTGGGCTCGGTCGGTACCCCGTTCGGCACCATTTACTTGGAGTTCGGCTACCGAACCAAAATGGAGCTCAGCATTGAGTCCGTCCCAGTGCTAATCAAGTCTGATCACTATTCAGTTGATGACTTGAATGAAGGGACTGGGAACCTTGCTCTTGGAAGTGGCACAACGCAACCCGTGCAGAAACCTCCTCCAGTTCCAAAAATTCCTGCTTTCTCAGACCCTTTAACTCTCCCATCGGAAGATCTTGAACACGATAACATCCCTTTCGGTAACCTCCTTCGGAAATCTGTTATTCGAACGTCGCCCATCAAAAAACCGACCCTGCCACGCCTTCGAGAGGAGCCAGAAAACTTAACTGCTTCTACTGACACTGATCAAAATCTTGTGTCTGGCTTCGAATACGTCAGCAAGAAATTTAAACACCCGCCTTTTGCCCCAAATCTGGATCCCTCAGCTGACCCAGCTGCTTTCTTCGCCACATTTGAAAACCCACCACCCCTCCTGAGCTTAAACATGACCGCAAATCCACTTCAAGAAATTGATCGACAAATGCTAGGTTTTGAAGAAAGCGCGGATTTATTTGACGATCTTGTGAAGCGATGGTGCGGTGGTTCTGATGACTGAAATTATTTAAGTTAGTTGTAGTCATGTCAAATTCTAGCGTATAGTGTATCTTACCGAAATATCGACTAGCTTAAGTTTTGAAGTACTGCTGTAATTGTTAACGCCCTGAGCTATCATACAGTTGAAGAGTATCATATTCTAAGTACGGGTAGATTTATTTCTTTAAATATATTTATCGCTGTTACTGTTGCATTTCGATTCGATCTACTTTAAATAAATAATTTGAACTCGGAAATGTTTGTAGTGTTTTTTAACATACTACCTACTAAATTATTTTAATTTTAGAGGCCAATTATGTAGAGTCGCCAGTAGTAGTGCTCAGGCCATAGCAATTTGTTCCGTCCTTTGCCGAGAGATTGTATTAGGTTAACTAGAAAAAGGTCACCGTAAGGGGTAGTAGTGTTAGGTTAGGTTTCTGAGTCTCTTTTGATTAGGTGCTAGCCGATGTGTCTAAACGGAACTCACTTTTGAAACTATTACCAGAAAAGATATAAGATGTTTAGCTGATTTTAGTCCGCATTCACTCAAACATACATGATCGTAGAGCATGTTTCTGTTTTGGCTGCCGACTGACCAACTCTTTTTCATATGTACATCTAGAGAACGGAACCCAGCTCCTTTTCAAGTCAACAAATTTGTCCATCTTGGAGATCCTACAGCAGTTGAATAAAATACTTACTCCGCTTCTGCCCGCCGAAACCAAGGAAGTAGCTGCTGTCCAGACGAAGAGCCAGAAGAAACGTTGAAATAGGAGCATTTTCCAGCCAGTGAAAGTGATCGCATATTCCTGCGGTCTCTTGTTCATCAATTTAGTAGGAAGGTTAGTTCAATTGTGCAGTTCAGTCAGCAATCATGGGTCACTCAACAGTGAAGCATACACACGGTGGTGGAGGGGCACTGGATGCCATCAATCATATTTACGAACAGTTTCCAGCATTTACAGATATCTTTGATGAAGAGACGTTCTACATGTTTGCCTTTGGTTTCACGTGTGTTACCATTCTTGCAGCTTTTATTGCCTCTCGATTTATTACAATCAAACCTTATGAGTAGACACATTATGTTCCCTAAACTTGTTACGTATGCATTGTTGGTTTTTTACTGGTGGTGGAGCCTAGTTTTGTTAAACTTTCAACTATTAGTGCTTGTTTTAGCGGTTTGGATTGGAAATAATTGTAGTATGCTGTCGTATATTATTTCTTTGTCTTATAATAGTTTGCCTCTGGAGTGGTTAAATAATTTGATGGAATAAATTTGAAGCTGGGAACAACACAAGCAATTTTCTTCTGGTGTCGGGCTAAATGCTTCGTATTCATACTGCCATACTGCAGGAGCTGGACGAACAGAATTAAGTCAGACTTACAAAATTGAAACTTATATCACGCATCACGCACAACGCATATTTTAATAGAATTCACCCAGATACAGGTTATGATCACATAATAAGCATTCTAACATATTGAATTCTTTAATTTAATTAAAATACTGGACGGAAACCAAAGGCAGGAGCCAAATCAATATCAATCAGTTCAGGCGAGAAAATTAGGAATGATATGACTAGCAGCTAGCAGTCCTCAAAGCAATTCTTGACATTTCGCCCTCTAAAAGCTTTTGGGAGGTAGAGCATATTCTTAACACGAAAGCCTAAATCAAAAATGCATCCCTGAAAACCAGCATGGAGCGGAAGGTCATGTGGGAGACCTTCCATTCGAAAACTTTCATAACCGCCGATATAGAGATCTGTGTCCACATTCAGACGCCACAGTGGCCCGCCCGTCTTTCCAGTTATATTCCTCATTCCGTCCACTTTTACCCAGGCCTGTCGACCTGAACGCCCGGCAAACAGCGTATGGACGTTGAGGCGGGAGTCCACCCGACTAGGCGTGATGACGCGCTGGGTTCCTGACCCAAGGTTCCATGTGACTGCAATGAATCCTTGCAGGAAGCTGATGGAAAAGAAGTCCGGCACTTTATCGTAGGAATCTTCGACGTGAAATTCCTCTTCAGGTAACGGACTCTCGACCTGCTCATCAGAATCCTCTTCACCTAGTAGATTCCGACTTCTCAAGGGTGCTAGACTCGGGTCTCTGGTATTCCCGATGAACATTAGCAGAGAAATCTGGGAAAAGTTGGTCGTCACGAAATGAAACTTCATCTGAAACCAGTCTTCGAATCTTGGGATTCCATAGTAGGACATGAAGGAACTATAATCCAGCGTGGGATGGAACGACGGCCTACTGATATTGATGCGATTCTGGCATGTCAGTCCAGAAAATCCGAAGGGACAGAGACACGAAACTTCTAGGGTGTGGTTGGGGAAACTTCGAAGCAGCGGCGAAGGTGTGCAGGTTCCCCCGTTCAAACATGGATCAGATTTGCATAGTTCAATCTGGCATCGGGGGCCCTCGAACCTATAAGCAAATGGTTTGTTATGTTCATTCATTGGCAGTCTGGTAATCTGATTACAAATTACAACTGAAACTTACCCTATTGGACATAGGCATTCCCAAAATGGCAGTTTACTGGTAGGAATACACTCAGCATGCCCAAAACAGGGATTTATCACACATGCGAAGGACTCGCATTCCCCGATTTCCTTTCCATCCATGGCTTGCTCATACATTTCTCGCTCTTCTTTATTTATCTACAGCATACGAAATTCAATGTTAGACATGCCCATAGAACTAAACTAGTCATAAGTACATTTCATTGTGTAAAACTGACCAGTAGTTTATAGGCGCAGCCTCGGAGACCAGGCAGAAAGGCAGCCATATCGCTTCCACTGCCACTTGACCTAGCCACCCTCCTATCAACACCTCCAATGTAGACGTGTTCGAAAAGGGCTAAGTTTCCCTTGGCCACCAACTGCTCTCCACTCATCACGAACGACTGATTTACGGCTAGTTTCCCAAGGCAGTTTAGATCATTGGTCAATCCGTCAATTAACATTTCCATTCTGAAGTCCAGGGTGAAATTGTAGCCATTGTTGACACGAGTTCGAGTTTCCACGAATTCCATTGATTGGGATCCACAGGAGAAATGTAGGGTCAAATGTCCATTTTGTATAAAAATCAAAGCATAGCTTAAGTTTCGGACAATGTCATCGTTTCCTTCTGAAACGGTATACAGGACCACTCCTTCTGGAACCAGAGTGGCGACTTGAAGCGAAACGTCCACGACTCGGACAGATTCCGATGGTAATTTGTATTTGAGAAATGACGTGCCTTTGAACGACGGTATACTAACATTCTGCTTGGCTATTTCACACTGTTTACCAGCGAATTTGAAAGGGCAGAGGCAGATAGGTTCGATGGATGTGGAAATACATTTGGCATTATTCTGGCAGTAGTTTGAGCAGGGATCTGTGATATTGAGTTCAGGGGTAGACGTGCTAATTGCTTCCGAAGTCGGAGTGATAATTGTTGGAGGAGTAGTTTCTTCGTTAATGCTTGTACTCGTGCTTGGGACAGTTGTACTTTCGGATGAAATCGGCGAAACGGGTTTAGTAGTATCCATTGAAGACACTGTAGTAACTTCGGCAGTGAAGTTTGTCCCTGTTGGAGGAGTGATTGCTGTGATCCCAGGCTCCGTCGAGGTCGTTATGTTACCGCCTGGTTCTGGCTCCATCGACGCAGTGACATTGGCTACGCTTGTAGGTTGAGTGGGTGTCCCTGTGACAGGCACTGTTACGTTCCCGAACTCCTCTGAAACGGTTATGGTTGTACTGTCGGTTGAAGACCCTGTAGTAACTTCGGCAGTGAAGTTTGTAGCTGTTGGAGGAGGGACCGCTGTGATTCCAGGCTCTGTCGAGGCAGTACTGTTACCGCCTGGTTCTGGCTCCATCGACGCAGTGACATTGGCTACGCTTGTAGGTTCAGTTGGTGTCCCTGTGACACCCACTGTTGCGTTCCCGAACTCCTCTGAAACGGTTATGGTCATGGTCACAGATGACTCAGTGGAAGTGATCGTTACCCATTCCTCCGTAATAGTAGTGTTCTGGGTTGTTGGAGCTTCTGTCCCAGAACTCGTTCCTGTAACCGGCTCTCCAGATTCAGTTGGTCCGCTAACAGTTGTGATAGATTGGTCAGTGGTTGTCAGATTCCATGGACCAGCCCCAGTATCACCAGGGAACGTCCTGTTTTCTACCGGTTTCTCTGTCGTTGTGAAATTTACTGTTCCTAGTCCTTCTGTGGTCGTTTCGTTGTCCATTGTAGGAGGGGTCACGGTCACCGTTTCCAGTGGTCCGGTGACAGTCTCTGAAGGATAAATGCTTTCAGACGGTGTCATGCTTGGGGTCAATTGAATCGTGCTCGTTTCGATGTCGAGGGTCGGAGTAATATCCACGCTGTAAGAACCCGGCTCACTCGACAGTACGATTGTGGATTCTTCAGGCATGGCGGCAGTGGCAGTGGATTCGCTCATCAGAAATGTTGTACTAGTTGGTTCCAATGTTATTGTACTTTCAGATGGTGTTGGGCTTGGACTCGCGAATATTGTGCTCATTTCGTCTGTGACGGTCGGAGAAAAGTCGGATACGCTTGAGTTATCAGGGTATAAAATAGAGGTAGACCATTCCGAGGGGAAGCTGGATGTGGGCGTGGGGGATACTGTGTCGGTTTCCTCAGTAGTTCCGGTGACCCAAGGAGTGGATGGTGTTGGACTTAAGTCAGAAAATGGCGGAAGTGTGACCTGCATGGTGCTGGTGGAAAATTCTTCTGTCCTTTCCACTGTTGTCGTCAAATCATCAGAGCTCACAAGAAAGTCCGAGCTTTCGGGCATAACCGTAGACGTCATTTCTGGAGAATCACTTGGCGTTGGGGAAAGCATTCCGGTCTGGTCAATGGCAGTGGGCAATGGCATTGGACTTGAAATGGACCAGGTTGGGGAGGGCATGTTCGTGATCACAATTGATGTGCTGGTTGTCCCGTTACTCGTGTCTTGACATTTTGGATCGGTGCGGTTGTATTCGGTACATTGGCAGTAGCGTCCGAAAAATTCGGGTGGACAGGAACAGGTGAACTCTCCCACGCCGTCGATACACGTTCCCCCGTTCTTGCACCTGCAATACATAGGGACAATCACTTAATTCATTGGCATTGACACAATAACTGTGTCTCATCTCAAGACAGTAGCTATACGAAATGGCTCAAGGAAATTAAAAAATTCTGGCTGCCCATTGTTTCGCATCGCCGCTGTGGTATAATATACAGCGTTAGCATTAAGCTGTAGGTAGAAAGTTGAAAATTTTAGGCAGAAGAACGAGTCGAACACGATGATGACTCAATGGGAGGGAGAAAAGTCGATTTGCACAAACTACCTTGCATGCTGAGTTGAGCTGAATCGGAACGGAAATTCGATTCCAGCTGGATAAAAAGATAGGAACGAACAGTGCGTGCATTGGAGGGCTATCGATTTCGTAATGCTATGATATCATATGACACGCAATTCAATTGGATTCTATTGCTAGCACAAACTACCTTGCATGCTGAGTTGAGCTGAATCGGAACGGAAATTCGATTCCAGCTGGATAAAAAGATAGGAACGAACAGTGCGTGCATTGTAAGGCTATCGATTTCGTAAAGCTATGATATCATATGACACGCAATTCAATTGGATTCTATTGCTCGGGATATCAGATGAATTATTTGGTAATTGCCAGTGTAATTTTTACTCCCTGGCTTCCCATAGATACGATTTCAGTGCCCTGAGTGCCCTCAAGTCACTGTTTGTTTTATGCTTACTATTGGTCCAATATCATCCTTAGTTGGTAAACATTCGTCATATCTTTCTTCGCAAAGTTTTCCATGAAAGTCAGGAACACAGTAGCAAACAGGTATTTCATCTTCTTGCAGGCAAAACGCTCCATTTTTACAAGGATTTTCTTCACAGACTTGCAGCTTTGTTTCGCATAGTTGACCGGTGTAACCTTAGAATCGTTCATTATAAATATCAAATTTCGGCCTTAATTAAAACGTTTAATCGTCTGAATTTGCATTACTTACCAAAAGGACATGCACAACTGTAGTCGTTGACCTTGTCGACGCAGACGCCGCCTTTGGTCATTAAATAGACAATGCATAATAAAATGTGTCGTAGGTATGTAAGACGCTCACACACAGTTATTCATTCGGTAGCCAATTATTTACTTACCATTTTGACATTGATGATATACGCAATCATCAACATCCAATTGACAGTTGACTCCTGTCCACCCAGGCATGCATTCGCAATAGAACTTGTTTCCAATTCCATCTTGACAGACCCCACCATTCAGGCAAATATTTTGAGTCGAATTGCATACTGAAACGTCTTCTTCGCACTGAAGACCTGCAAAAGTGTGCAATCAAAGCTACGTTAATTATTTGAAAACACAGACGGCCTTAAAACGACTTTAATTGACGCACGTTTAAATAGATTTTTGAATGCCAAAATATAATTTCAAAGGCCAAAGCAAGTGAAAGTGACGCTAAGCTCAAACTTCTCACCTGAGAATCCGTTTGGACATGAGCAATAGAAGCCGGTTCCGTTTTTGCCCGGCTCAATGAGTTTCGGATTAAATGAACACGTTCCATTATTCTGACAGGGCAGAAAGGCATCACATTCCGTTAAGTCATATTCACAAAGGGTCCCTGAAAATAAAATTTAGTGTGAACAGAGTGAATTTTCAGGAAAAAGCTAAATTCAGCGATAAATCCTGTCCAGCCTTCCTGTCGTAAGTTCCGACTATGCACTGTTTGACTTTCGCTCAAATTGGCAGTTAAAATTGCGGTTACCTGTAGGAATGAGCAGCACTGCCAGTAAGATTTGCAAGTGGCAAAAACACAATCTGGACTCTGATACACTCATTGCTAGAAATCGCTTTGACTTCTACCACTGATACTTATTTTTAGAATACTTGTCTGCTCTGACAGCCGATGCACGTCAATATATGATTCTTTCATATTGGAAACTGAATATACGTCAGGTAGATCTTGATTTTAGAACAATAGAGAAACCTTGGAATGACGCTATTAGTAAGAACACAGTAGTAGTAGTGCTCAGCCCATGAGAAAAACAATGATGAGAAAGTTGCCGGTGAGGGTGAGGTTGATTGTGAAAATGCGAAGTAGGAAGTGAGGTGAGCGGAACAGCGGAAGGAAGGGGAGAGGGTGTACAAAGGCAGTTTGAACTGAATAAGCTTCAACTCCGAAATTCAGTCGATAAGTCCTGTCTCTGTTCTGGCGTCCAGACGTTCTAGGTATGTATGACAGCGTCTACCGAACCCGGAATCACGACTTTCACTTATTTATTACGCTCTTCAAAATTTCATGATCCACTCAAGTCTCTGAATTCTAAATCAGGGTCAGTTACCTCACTCGATTTATCAGATACCGTGGAGCATTTTCATTTCACAACTCTCCAGAATATTAGAAAAGCATAACCGCGATTCACGCTTTTACTATCGGAAACCTATTAATTTTCTGGAGGATTCCTTCCGGCATTCGTGCTAAAATAAGCTGGAATTGAGCGCTGACACAACTAGGCATATATAGTAAATTGAGTTATCTATTTTGATTCATTCTTATGCCCTGGTATCTCCTAGCTTTGTGATTGCAATAAAATACGAGAATTATTTTCAGTCCTGCTGAACAGGAGAAATCGCAGCCGTTTTTATGTTATATGATGACTTGACTCGCTATTTGTTCATGTTCACGAACGAGTCAGGAAAGTCATTAAACTGTGATAACACTGAACTCAAATTGATCAAACATTCCACGTTTTCCCATGGAATGGATTTTCCTTTCAGCCAATAAGCTCTACATGTCTCAAACGGCATCCGGGTTTCTGTTATTCTGTAACCTGCTTCGGTTTACGTAAAACAGGCTTAAAAGCTTAAAACGTTTATAGGGACTTTGTGCTCAGACTGCACTGCGTGCGCTGAAACCGAACGCCTACTAAAGTTAAATTTTTTGGATCTATTCTACGTACAATTCCTGAATTCGAACCGTCTAATCGAACTGGCACGGGCATTTCTGTTCTTATACCGGGTACCGTCGCATGCCTACCCGACTAGCTATACACCTGTCATTTTCATCATCATTAAACTCCGTTTCGTGAAAGACAAGGTGGGCGATTAGTAGAATCCACTGTCTATTAGGCTGTGGGGTGGGAGGTAACGCCTAATGAGAATCCGATTTTTTATTGGACACGCCTCACCCTGCAAAAGACTTTGTCTTATTAGTCTTTGTTGTCTACAAAAAATCTTCATTAAAATGAATATTTGCTCAATTTTCTTTTCAAGACGTCACGCCAGTCATTTGCATGCTTGATCGATTGATTAGCCATCTAACAAAGATTTGTTAAAACACTAAGGAGCTTGGCCAATACCAACATCCGTTCAGGCTTTAGATCGTATCAGATTTAATTTTACACATTACCCTTCTCTACTATTGGTTTAATTGACGCAATTGCAATTATTTCAGTCCCAATTCCTATAGTAAAACACTTGACCACGTTTTTTATGTGAGTGCAGTATTGCATGTTGAATAAAATCTTGTTGACAATCGTAAATGCAGTTAGTACTAGCGTGAGAACCAGACGAATTTAAAAAAATATAGGTATGCGAATATGTTGGTATTGTTTACTTTACATTCGAATTTAAATTAGTGCATTATGAGTTTTGAGTTGCATAATGCATCATAATTCGTAATAATCATGAACTAAAGGTTATCTTCTGTACATCCTGTGAACCCTTTCTAATTCAGATGCACTCGATTTAGCGTGTATTTTTCTCGGCCATGTGTCTTTGTGTAAACAATTGCTCAATCAACATCATTTATCATTTATGAGTGTCATTTTTCATTAATGCGTTATTATTCTTAATGCATTCATTAGTAGTTTTACTTCGGTTTTGAAAAGATCACGAGGCGCAGAGTGGATAGATCATTTCGATTGTGGTGGTGGTGTACTAAAATTTGGAGCGTTTTGGTTAGAATAAACTAATAAATGGACTTGCGGCATCCGTGATCCTCTGGATTTTAGCCTGAAAGACTTCGTAAGTTTTCCTGACGGGCGCATTCAAGAGGACTCAATACTATTTTTCAATTTTCAACAGCTATTATTGCGAATTGCGATTGCCGAAGCGCTGTGTACTTCCATGCATAGAAGTGTATTTAGATTTCGATTTATTTTTATCTTAGGAGGTGATTACTGGCTTTAATTACCTGCAAAATTTTCGGGACATGAACAATTGAAGCTCGCAATACCATCGGTGCAAGTTCCCTGTAAAAAATTACACCCATCATAATATTATACATTTAATGAAACCATGAAATCAAGTAAAAGTCATTTAGTGTCTAGACAGATCATAAATCATAAGAATAATTAACTTACTCCGTTCAAGCAGGGCTGATACTTGCATTCCTATAAACGAAGAGACGTTAATTTACAAAATACCCGTACTATAATTTGCATAGAATAAGTTAATTTACAGTTGGCTTTTGGCTTACATCCCAATTGATTTGGCACGAGTACCCAGTCCATCCATCGATGCAGTAGCACTGATGTGGACTACTGAAAAATAGAAATTGAATTAGCGAGTATCGAGTAGGTATCGTACGCAGGACCCGCATCACATCTATTAAATTCTTTAAATCAGCGTTAAATATTGTGGCATTTCATTATTAAAAAGCAGACCTCTTGTTTCACATTTTCGATATTGCAGCAACCGGGAAGGTTCACGTTACTAAAATTAGCAATTCTTACTCAAACTCACGGTCACAACAGAAATCAATAATAGAATGCCCAGTTTTCGGCCAAAATTACACAAGAATGATTGAATCTGTCGGACAACCCTTCTGCCATTATACCCCAACAATCGATATTTTATAACACAAAAGAAAATGCAACCGAAATTACATAGGTATTCTATTCGGGCAACATCCTCGAGGAGGGTTGGGGTTGCGATAATAGGGGTGAAAAGCCAATTGTTACAAACCAATAATAGATTGTAAACTCCGTGCCGAAAAAAAACTAATCAATTTTTCACCCCTATTGTACCTCAGCTAGACAGGTGTGTATTATCCCCCAATTCAAGCCAATTATGTAATTTTCTAAACAAACCTGTTGATGTCATCGATACAGATTCCCGAATTGCAGGAGTGTTTCAAACACTCGAACCCCGTCCAAGCACTGGGCAAGGTCAATGCAAGTAAACAGCACACAACTAGCACCACTGTGTCAAACGATCTAAATCTCGTGGACATGATTCAGCATTTCTAATTTCGAGTTTTCAAGCACATTTTTCTGAAATATTTTCTATTAAGGCCGGTGACTAATAAGTTGCTTGAAAATGCGACCCATATTGTTCAGAGATTGGTTAGTGCTTCACTGCGGAGCTGGGGCAAGTAACGTTTTCGTTTTAGTCACGTTTTCGTTTCGTTCGATTTGATTATTAAGGCTCGGATTATCCTCTTAGCACTCCCCACTCCCCGGACTTGTTAGAAAACTTTTGGCTCAAAAAGCCGGAAAGTCTGATTAGAAAAGTATAAATTGCTTATTGAATTAACCGAGCCGGCAGAAAAGGTTTGAGTATTTGAACATGATAAGGCTGGGAACAGTTTTATCTTATTCTTTGAATTCAGATTTGAGATTCAGTCGGCCCACACTCACCTCTGCATTTCTTCCGAGTACTTACCCACTTTTCTACTAGTTGACCATACTAGACCCTTTTTTAGACATGCACATGTTCCACATTGAGCTATCGGAATCGGGAGTCTCCATAGGAATCGCTGAGTCACAACATTTAGCGAAATTAGGTCAGGCACACGCTTGAGAACTTCATGCACGGAAATGCTAAATCTGAATGTTTTCATAACCTAAAGTACCTGCTTAAAGCTGCAGGTACCTACCTACATTTAATCCGAACGACTGTCAAGAAATGCTTAAATATTTATCGGCCGATGTCCCAATAATGATATCTAAAGTGGAATATTTGAAACTCAATTTCAGGTAATGGATGTAGAAACGCCAATTTTATGTATGGAGCATTGTAAAAATGAGAAATTATTTGGATTTAAAGTACCGGCCACCTGCAGAGCTTGTGGAATGGATTTAAATACGTCTGACTTAAGGATTCCGCCATTTCGGTAAACATCTCTAACTGCTTGGGCAGTGGGCAGCTGTGCCTGTCTTGCCGTCGTCGTTTGAAACAATGCACATGAAATGTTCATGAAAGTCGTTATTGACTCGCAGGGTCCCCTCACCATTTCGTGAAGCAGGAAAAACGCCTTGTTCTATTGTTTTGAAGCCTACGACCGGTGACTTTCTCACGTGAGACTAATAAATATTTAATTAAGTAAATACTCTACAGATCCATGATCCAAACTTATGACCTCAAATCGATTAAATTCTTTATAAAAATTTCAGCGACTATAAAAATTTGGACAATTTACACATTGGCATCACTTCATCTAAAGGAATTGTTTATGAATATGATATTGACGGACTACAAAATACTAAAACGGCTACTTGGACGCGTTCTCTCACAATTCGTGATTTGAACAAAGGAAAAACTAGGAAGAATTTGCCATTGAGTGATAATGGAATCCTGGAATCAATACTGGGACTTTACCTTGGATGTTGTGGCAGGCCAAAGTTCATGGACAAAAGAAAGGTAAGCTTAAACATGCCCTAGCCTAACCTTTAACTGTGTACTGTGTGTGTGTGTTGTGTACCAACATTCAAGGTTATAACGGTGATTAATTTTGAATTCAATTGAAAACCGTGCGGATTCAAAAAGAAGCAAGCGATTCGATATTTCGCCATTCTGTGAGTTCTGTAATTTACCCTAATTGTACTACTTATTTGCACGCAGATACGACGAACGAACTCACAATTGTTACACATTTGTCCTCTGCTTCATTCGAGCCCTGCAAACTCCGGAGCTAAGTCGCTGTGCTCGTGACCGTGGAAACTTCTGTGAAGAAATCATCATTCCTAAAACTGCATCAGCAGCCAAATACATAACTTTATATCGACAGTTAGTAGCCGAGAAAGTATCGAAAGTCTCATTTCCGTAGAAGTAATAAATTATTGTAGTCATTTGACTAGGCAAGTATTTAAAAAAAAATGTGCTCATAATAATATGCTGGTTTACAACTACTTCGTTATGCTGTTGTTACATTGCTCACAAGCAGGGCAATTGACTTCCAATTCCAATTGGCCCAGTATTTTTGGGAGATGTTTAGTGCACATTGTAGGTGACCAGGCTTTCGATAATTATTACAATGGCTACGCGTCGATTGTTCCAATTTTTTACGAAACTAGCGTTCTTACCGGGATTCCTGAAGCTTTCATCGCCAAGCTTGGTAAAGTTCATTTGTATCAAAATAAGTTCACCCTGTGCAAGGTCAAGATCTTGGGATTTGAAGAGGTAATGGCCGAACTGGACACAAGTAAACTTCAGAAAAAATTAACAACCGCTTCTAAAATCCAAACCATTGCCAAATTCCACGTCAATCCTGACTATGGTGTATACATTTCCAATTCGAGTATCGAAAACTGGTCGAGTTCAGCCTGGATCTTTTGCCGTGGCTTCTCCACATTTTCTGGTACAGCAAAATTTTTAGTCGTATTCGTATCACCGAAACCAAACCAAGATTCTGTCAGCATTAGCATTGTAGCTTTACATAGGCGAGATCCGAACAACAAGATGGAAAGTTTTCAACTTCAAAATGAAGGTGGGTTAGCGCGTTCCGCGCTTGATTTACAATGGCGATTCCATCATCGAAATCTCGAAGGCCGAACCGTTTTATTTTTCACAGAAGAATGGGAAATAAAATCGTTTGAAGGCTTGTTTCAGATCGGCGGCTGCGGAATCAACCAACGCTTTGAAATTAGTGAACGATACTGTGCGACCTTCGCTATTTCACAGCATTTGAATTTCTCACCGTTTACAGCAGCCGGGGATTCAGCTGGTACTTACGGTCACGTCCTTCTCAATGTTATATACAGCGGGAAAAATGAGGAGTTCAACAAGGTGTTCACAAGCAGTGCGTATCCGAAATACGAGTGGCTCATAATGGCTGAACTGCAGGAGCCTTTCAGTTTCGCAGTGATTATTGATTCAGACTCACTTGGCCATTCCGCAATTTGGAAACCATTCGAAATTAATATCTGGATTGCAATACTGATATGTTTCGTTTGCACCGCTGCAGCTTTGACAGGAATAAGTGCCGATATTCGTAGTGAACCAATTTTCAAGTTTGGTCGTCATCTTTTCAATCTATTCAAAATTTTGCTTGAGCAAGGCGAAGTATTCTTTAATCGACTAAATAGCAACCGAGACAGACAAAATAAGCCAAAAATTATTCTGATGGTAATCTGGCTTTGGATGGCATTCCTGCTGGGAAATGCTTACAAAGGCACGCTTTTCTCGTTTCTGACCAACCATATTCCACCGCTAATTCCAGAAACAATTCAAGAGCTGATCTCCAGCCCGTATCGATTATTCACAACGAGCGCTAGCGTTGAAATGGTTGGAAATGAATTAGTATCGACTTCAGTGTTAACTGATGCTATTCTACGAGACCTTATGATTGGAATCCCTGGAACCGACTTTCCCAAACACTATTTCGATTTGAATCAATCAGTCATTTTCATTAGCGAACCTTTACCCAAACTCATTGCATCAGTTCCAGGCGGCAGCCAAATCCAGACTTCGACAGGGCCTATGGCAATTCCCAAATCCTTTGCTCTCATTAATTCTGAAACGGAATTGAATCAGTTTCTCGAGCTGACGCGTCGAGTTCTCCCGTATAAATTCATTTTCACTGGAGGAAAGATGGATACCAAGTTCTCAACTCGAATGCCTTGGATCGTAGATGAGAAATTTCTTCGAATCCATTATGTCACCTGTTCTAGCTGCTCTCTACGAATCTGGGATTTATGACAAATGGAGCAAGTGCATTCAAAGTTCCTACATCAATAATTACTACAACGAATGGTTGGATCTATCCAAAACAGCAGGTCAGAGTCAACCTAGGTTCAAAAGCCAGAGAAAAACTGGACATGATGCCGCCGATGGACCGAAGCCATTAAATTTCATCGCGCTTAAAAATATTTTTGTCCTATCTCTAATCTGTATACTGACTTCAGGAATGGTACTCATAGTCGAACTGGTGATTAATTGTTCCATGCCGAAATTGAAACCAATAAAGTAAAGTTGTAAAATTAAAAACAGCACCAGTATAGTACCTGCTGGGCCGCCGGGAACTCAAATCACAGATAATTCTTCCAAAAATTCCTTATCTCTATTTCTATCTTGACAAAATTTGTCTCAGTTTGGGGCAAGTCAAGATTTTCGCCATAGGTAACTGTTTTGTTTACCATTATTTTTGTGCCCAGTGGAAATGGATTAGGAAACTTGTGCGTCACTTTAAAACCTTCACGGTTTTTGCAATTACCTATAGGAAAAATTTAAGGTTAGATAATAATTATGTATGCAGAAACTAGACGGACACCGGACCTGCCTCCGCGCCGTATTTCTCTGAACTCCTCTGTTTCAAATTTTTAAAGGAAAAAAAAATTCTTTGTGGACCTAAAAATAAATTTATAAAATGAAATTCAACAAGACCAGAGAAATGATTCCTAAATTAAATAATATAATTATGGTTTTAAATTAAAACTCATCAATTAACCCTTAGGTTAATCGCAGTTTCCCAACCGAAATATGCAGACAGTGATAGCAATATAAATAAAATTTTAAATTGGTGTGCAGGATTTAATTATTTATTGCAACCTCAGTCCGAGGTATATTATTTTATTATGCAAATACGAAAAGCTTAATCACATATTATATATACATATAAAATGCACCATAAAATCTCACACGAACGACATCAACATTTCAGTTTCGTTGACCTGACCTGGGGGCGAAGTCAAGTGCAAATATAAGAAGATTATTTTAACGCATTTCGTGAGCTTGAGGATGACAAATTTAATGGCAATTGATTACTCTGAAAGCTGATTAGTGTAGTGTGTAATTAGTAAATAGTATAGTATTAGTAAATTATACTACCTATTGTACACATTCAATACGCCGCCGAATAAGTCTAAAAGACAACATATATTATGTCTGCTACCTGCTACATAGAGAATTACAATTAAATTGAGTAAAGATAAAGATTCCCAATCAATAGGTAATTTAAAATCTCGATTTTAGGCCAAGCCAAGAGGTTAATGACCTAAGGTCCGTTTGATTTTAGCGGTATAAAAAACCGCATAGCACCAGCATCGCACGTGCATGCGCATGCATTCATTAGTGGAAGAATTTGACATTTGAGCGGAGTGTAAATTAATTTTGGGTTGTTTCGACTCAGCACTTGCCTTATAGTATAGGGTAATTAATTGTGGAATATAGGGCGTTTAGAATATGGTAAGTTTTCCGAAGCTGAGCAGAGGAGAAGGGAGAGAGAAGTCTAGAATGAGGCATAATAGGCATGTATGTAGTAACGTGCGTGCGATTGGCCGTCGTGATTCTTGGACCGAAAAACCGATACGTTCATTTCAGTTTTGGACGTGGAAGAACTCGGACGGTCGTACTATAAGTCACCGACTTTCACCGACACCGACACCGACATGAATGCAATATCTTCTACACCACGGATCCTAGGTATCGAATTTTTCTTAA
>VNWX01000880.1:0-17862 GCA_009869905.1 Ceratophysella communis
TTACTTACAGTTGCATAAGAGCAGAATAAAGTTACGAAAATAAAGAGCACCCTAACTTGGGTAGACATGCTTTACTGGAGGCTTCGGTTTTCGATACCACCAGGAGCTCAAGTGTAAAAAAATAAAACAAGAAACACCCTCAAATGTTGAAACCCAAATGTTGAAGCGATTAATGCTGGCTTCATGCCTGACTTCAAAGAAAAATAATTTGCTCACTAATTGCACTAAAAGCCAAATTAGTGTATAGGTACGAATCAAAGTACAAGGTTGAACATATTAACAGAAACTAATTGGCGGTTTAACCTGAGCTGAGCGTCGTCTCGCTTGCATGAGAGTTTGTCGACATCACTTCTTGAATTAAAGAAACAGTAGTTATTTTATGAACAAACAAATCATAAATTCTTTTATTAATTTGTAGTGGCATCATTATGAACAATAACATATCATTAAATGACATAGTAGTTTATAAAGTTATTCATTTTGAGTGATAAGTAAGTTGCACTGCAGTTGCATTGATGCATCTTCGTTTCGTTTATTAATTTTTAAATTAACAATTTGTTCCTAGTGTTAAGTTAATGCATACAATATTATACTTGCTAATCACTTTCTCAATGCAATTGAAACCTTAGAATTTGTCAACAATCGAAACAGCAGTTATCATCTGATTAGTAATTAGGATACTAAAACTAAAACCGTTATTATAAAACCAAACATGAACACTCACTCAACGTAGAATTTGCTTGATTCATTTTTTTAGTAAATACTTTGTAATCTCTCCTATTATGCCTGATACGAATAATACATAGCACTCATGCACCACACTAGATTATTTGGACTAGATACTTGTTTTTGCTGCTCATTCTCAATCAGCGTTTTATTATATCTGATTTTATATAAATGCATTTCTGTGAACCATAATTGTCTAGCTAGCAGTATTCTGGTTAGTGAGCTTGCTTATCTAATGACAGTAAGTTGCAAAGGTCTGCCTCTTTGCGTAGTCGAGAGTGGAGACAAGGAAGGAAGTGTGGAAGTGAACCACCTCCACCCATGGCAATCTGCATACTTCGTAGTATATAGTAGTAGTTGATACAACTAATTAACAATACTGACTTAGTATCAATAGTATATAGTAGATACGATACAACAACGTAGGTAACAACCCAATATAGTAAAATGTCTTAAATAGTACGCTCTTCTCAACTTTGTAGGTAGGTACACATTTTTAATTACAAGTAATGTAGCTCATGTACGTAGAGTTTCTTGGACAGCATTTGAGACACGTCTCAGTCCGAAAATTATAACCCCTCCTTTGTCCAGTCAACCTAGCTAGACCGACCAGCGGATCATGGGAATCTTGATGGACTGAGACGTGTCTCGGCTCTGTCCTTTACACAGTGATTTGAGTGTATTATCCTATATATTTATTTAGCATTGATTAGAACTAATTATTTCCTAGAATTAGATTATCTAAGGCTGATTAGCATTGAGTGCACCAACTACACATGCTAAGAGTGAGAAGTCTGTTCTTTTTGAGGAGTTAACAGCTCCGCTCGGGGGACTGTTAGCTTTTACCGTGAACGGAGGGAAACTAGGGTCAAGGAAGATCTCAATGTATCTCTCCTTGTTGAAATACATGTTAAAAGTTTGTAAAGGTAGTAAGCATAAATAATACAGAAAAAGCTCAGCAGTCCTTGCTCATATCACTAAAGCCTGCATTTGAATAAATAAAATATAACAATAGAGAACCTTCGGATTATGTAAAACAAAAAACAACAAGAGATTTAAAATAACAGATACTAATTAACATTGAAATACTTTGAATTTTAAGCAGCCTCTTAACAGAAGTCTTCTACCAGAAATTCAGAGACGTAGGACGTAGGAGTTATCAAATACTCAATGCGTGTGTAAGATACTAGGAGAGAATGAAGATAAAATACGTTTCACCCTATTTGAACATTAGCACCATCAAGAAGTGGGGTCAGGAGTAGGTTAAACTGAAGTGGGAATTATCATAAGTATTTTTTAAATAGACACTGCTGCATATGTTAAGTCAACTGGTTTAAATTAGCTAAGCTAGTCTAAAGCCACTAATGGACTCTAAGTTGAAACATTCGCCGCAGAGTCTTTTGTATTTACAAACGCACAACTTGTCTTTTATATTATGCATCACTTGACGTGGATGCAGAGTTAGCAATATTTACAACAGTAGGGTTTCTCAAGAATTATTCCGATTTCATTCGAGCTGTTCAATTAAAAACGAATTTAAATGTTTGAGGCTTGAGGTAAGTGGAGCGACTAAAATGCTACCTTCATTGTAAAGATATTCTAGGAGAAGGAGAAATGGGAACACCATTACTGACAGCTAAACTCTCCATAATTATTGCTATGATCGGGCCGCAGCAGCCCTCACCTGAATAATTCATGATAGAGGAAAATGAAAACTCACTAGCTCCTAGACGGCAACAAATATAAG
Source organism: Ceratophysella communis (assembly GCA_009869905.1). Classification (NCBI taxonomy): domain Eukaryota; kingdom Metazoa; phylum Arthropoda; class Collembola; order Poduromorpha; family Hypogastruridae; genus Ceratophysella; species Ceratophysella communis. The sequence continues at coordinate 2,474 of VNWX01000880.1, forward strand.
TTAAGTAAAGTATCAGGCCCGGCCCGATTAAAGCAACGAGAGAAATCAACAAATTACGTGGCAGGTAATTTGAAATTACTTTAAAGATGTTCAGACATTACATTATATGGTTTTGCAGTATCTAGAGCTACAACAATAGTAAGTAGATGATTTGATTTTGTAGTTAATTATTATAATAACAAGAATAACAATTACGGAGTTTGAAGAGATGAACCAAGGCGTCTTTATGGCTACGTTGACCAGATTTAATCAGTTACGTCGACTTTTTACCTTAAGGAGAAGGGAGTGCCGATGATGCTATGATTCCGTAGCTTTGACATGGCATTACTCCTTGGCTGCGAGTCGCGTCGCCTCAGACCCGCCTCCATCTCCGTTGTCACTCACGTTTTTTCTGTCGAAAAAGGAACGAATATAATCAGTATCTTGGTATCCAAATCAAGGCATTGATATTAATACCAACAAATATTTTTTTCAAAAAATAACTACTACATGCGTATAGTTTGTTAATTAATTGGATTGGAATACGAGTTATTTACCAATAACTACAGGGCACATGCTATTAAATTGCCAGAAACGGGGAATTTTAACACATAAAACAAAACTGGGGGGCTTATTTTACTGATGACGTAGATAAATAGTAAGTTATTGCATGCAAAATGATGCACAAACCTAGTCAATAAAATTGTCAATCTCAGAGCAGTGGCTGAATTCATATTTTATTAGGGTTAGGGTTATGCTAAAATAATAGAGGTTGTAGGGAGCATNNNNACAAACCTAGTCAATAAAATTGTCAATCTCAGAGCAGTGGCTGAATTCATATTTTATTAGGGTTAGGGTTATGCTAAAATAATAGAGGTTGTAGGGAGCATTCAGTTCAAGCAATTCTAAAGAACTCTTACTACCGGTTTTGGTGCAACTATTTATTGACTACATATTTCTACAGATCGAGGTATTAAAAAATTCTCGAGACGGTAAAAAGACGATTTAAAACTTAAAACTACCCAAACTTTCTACTGAGGTGAGGAAGTACAAGCCGAGTGTATTCTATGTTCTATGTAACTCAAGACTCAAGTCAGTTGTAGTTCAGAAACATTACCTATTTTATGAAGGCTCAGAGATGAATTGTGTCATAAGTCGATTACTAACCCTGCCTAGGCTGGCTATAAATTGAGAAATGAACCAAGAGGAAAGAGCATTACTCACTGGTGACATTTGTAGTTCTAATAAGTCTGACGAGGATTAAGATTGAACGTTATTACGTTGCACTAATAAAAGCTACGTAGATAATCATTATTTGCCATTTTACCCTGAACGGTAAAATGGTTTGATTCATGCTTTTAAATGCTAAAAATAAGTAATATATTTCGGGATTTATCTTATAAACTGAAATATTTTCACCCTAGCGCAATTACTTTCTCAAATAGTACGCTTGCTGCCTATGAAAATTTAAAATGAAATTAAAATGAACTTACTGATCCGGGCTTCCATCAGTATCACTTTCGTCAACTTCAGTTTTACTCTTACTCTTCTCATAAATTAAAATAATCAGGAAAACCAGTACGATTTCTACACAAATTGAGACGAAAGGATACAACGGCGCCATTTTTTCTGTGAAATAAAAGGCAAGAAATAAAGGTAAGAAATCTTTGGATTCATGTTTTTCTTTCAGAGATTGAGCCTTACCTCTTATTCGGAGCCGGGTGTCGAAAGTTATAACAACTGCTTCACGACTAAATTTTCTCCCGTATTCGAAATCCCATAATGAACACTGATACCAACCCTTGTCTGAAGCATTCGCCGACACGATTGAAATGGATGTATAAGTTGAATTTTCAAAGTACTTATATCTACCTTTCAATTCTGGATCAGCTTCAAAGTTCAATTCATTGCCATAATAATCCTTCTCACCTGCACCCATATCATATTAGATTAGAGGACCTTAAATGTCTATGGTTAGAAAAATGAATGCTTTCACTTACGAAATCTCCAAGCAACTCTATATCGCATCGACGTAGGTTCACCGGTTCCTCTGGTTAGATTACAATACAGGTGAACAGGATCTCCTTCATGTGCAATAGTGCTGTTCATTCCTTTCTCAAACCTCCGTACTATTTTCAGTTTTTCTATAAAAAAAAATGAAACCCATAAAAAAATAAAATAAAGGAAATTAAGATTGTTTAAAAATACATGGTTATAATCACAATAACGTCAATGCATTGGGGCATTTCTCTGAGGATAAAAACAAATATAAGCTATTCAAAGTTCATACAACAAATAAATTAACTAGGTGAGATCTAACACAAGCTCAACCAAGAAAGCAAAACAGCAGTGCTACTGAATCTTAAAATTGACGCGTTATGCGTCTACTGTCCAAGCCAGCAAGCACTAAAGAGAGAATATCACATCGGAATCGGACGCAAGACGCAACATAATTCAAACTGTTACTGAAAGTTTAAATGAATTAAAACTGGACAGTTATGAAGCTAGGATCAGAATATACCCTGTTCAGGTCCATCTAGAATGGGTACAGGATCCCTCCAGTTGATGCCTTCGTGCTTGGGTGGCGGGCGTTGATAACCACCGTGACCTGCTGACCGCTTCACCCTACTTTGCTTCGCCTTTCCAGCAGCTAAGTAATTTCAAACGGCACACAAAAGAGGTATATTATAAAAGCAGCCCAAACCGTTAGCCCTTGCATCAGGTATTTTGTTAGTTGCGTTTTTCGAGAGGCTTTTAGTATTCGCTGGGCAGCAAACACACTTTAATATTTTCCAACCCGCCCCGCTAGCATGTTTTCATCTTGAAACTTAATGGCATCGAAAATCCATGCTCCCAACTCGCTGTGTTAGTGTTAAAGGCAGAAATAAAACACCACCACCATAGGGTACCTTCGACGAACGACCGTAAAGATTATTTATCATTCTGTCTGAGAAACAACCAGAGAGAGGTGACATACCGCGTACTGAAATGAAATCGTTTTTCTTCATTTCAATTTCACTTGAGGATGAGCCGTCAGGAATCGCAATTCCGCAGCTGTATTTCGCAACATCATCTTGCCGCATGTCCAGCAAAAACAGAGTAAGAACTTTTGTTTTGTTCTCCAGCTTCTCCTCAATGTAACAACGGGATATTTTCTTCTTCTCGAGAGCGGTGGCGTTCTTTCGCTTGCAAACAGTTTCCATGTTTTCCCATGTGGAAGCAGCATCATTTTGTCGTTGCCTTAAATTTAAACAATCACAAATAAGTTGGTTTTTGGTTTGTGTATCAAACCAGATATTTCTTTATTCTTATTACTGTCCAGAAAGAGACACACTTACCAAATCACTCCTTCATTAACGTCTTCTTTACTTTCGCATCGAAGTTCTAAATTGCTGCCAATATCAGCAATTAGTTCTGAATAATTATCTCTTTTAGGATGAAGGATTTTTGGTTGTTCAGCTGTAAATTAAATCATTTCATACACGTAATTAGCTTAGCATTTTGCACGGGAACGGGGAAATTAAAAAAATAAGTCATCACAACAGTGTTACACGCATATAGAGAGCGCAAACCGCTTAGAGAATAGTGTTTTCATTAGGTTAATGAAGTGTGCCCTATATATTCCATGCTTTCGTATAAAATCTATATATAGTATAAAATCTATATAAAATCTATGTATAGTTTTTAATAAAATCTAAATACCTAATGTGAATTAGATTGCACATACTAGACAGTTAGTCTGAGCAGCAAATTGCGATTTTAGAAAACAACAAACAGAGTAGTAACAGTAAACCAACAGCTACCACTCTACTCTTGACTAACCATAAATGACTTTAACAGTAAGGCCATGATGCGGTTCGGAAGAACTGTGGCACCCCGCCACAACACAAGTGAACTCCCCTGACTGGTTTCGACTGATATTCGTTACATAGAGCTCTGTTCGAATAATACCAGGGGCTGGGACGGAAGCACTTTGTTTGAACGGATTTCCGTCGGTCAGCAGAGAGGAGTTGAGTCTCCAAGCAAAGCCGTGGTGCCGGCTAAGGTTACAGCTCAGGTTAAAGGAGGCTCCTTCAATGACCTTTATCAGGCTCGGCGTGTCTCCCTGAGCCACAACCCCCAGCCGGGATCCTTCAAAGACTGGCGTACAGCTCTGACCTTTGGTTGAGAGGAAGATATAACGTTATCAGCATCCGATACTCATTGTCGGTGTCGATATTTCAGTTCATAGTGTAAGTGTTTACAAACATTGTAAATCATTATCATTGAGTGATTATAGCTTAGCGCTTTGCATGATTGAAAAGCTAGTAAAAGTAAAGAGAAATAGTAAATAGTGTCCAGCGAACTGTAAACAAGCTGCAAGTATAAAGGCTATTGTAAATGATACCGTTGATTATGTTTGTAGTGAACTGACCTGCAGAAAGGGAACTAACGGAACCTAGGACGAAGAGGGCTAGAGAAAAGACAAGGCCATATGACGGGGCGGGAGTTCGGGTCCGGAATCGGAACTCCTGGGGTCGCACTGCCACTCGGTGGGCACAGGGAGGGTGGAGTGCACTGATACAGTCTTTGCTGGACATGGTACTGGAAGGGGTCTGCTCGAGCGTCCACGGGTCAGGGGCAACTAGCACGGTCACCTTCACGCCCGTACGTTGCTCAGGCACCAAGGCAGACCCATCCTGCTCGGTCAAACTTGCGGCTCCAGACGAACGGGGGCAGCTCTTCTGTGGAACTCCATGGGAATCAATCACGGATTCTGACTGGACGAAGCAGAGGCTCGCTTATTCTTCACCTGTCACCCGCCACTTCGGTCTTGCTGGGTTGGGCCAGGATCGTCCAGAGAGACGGAAAGGGACCCTCGACCTCGCAGCAGCAGCGTTGACTCTTGTTCTCGTGTCTGTGAACCCTTGAACGGCACAGAATATCTACTCCAATGCTCTTCACTAGACCACGACGGCCCAAATCAATAGAAAACGAGCTCCCGTTCCGAGTATAGCACCCACATACACACATAGACATAGACCTTACACACAGAACCTACAAAACGACCGACCCGAAGAACAAGAGAAACACCCAGACCAGCAGCAGAAGAAGCAGCACGAAGAAGGCCCAGAAAACCTTATGCAGCTACGCTGCTACGACCAGGATATCTACGCTAGGCCAATGATTATACTGCTGCTGGCCTGCTTATGCCTCTGAGCGCCCTGCTCCCATTCATCAGTCACTTTTTCCAGAGCTCAATTATTGCGAGTCTGTAGATCTTTGGGCTTGGCGTTATTCCAACAATTATCTTACTCCCTGCTATGCATTTCCAGACTTAATTACGGCAAATTAAGGGAAATTAAGCCTTTTTGCAGCATCTTTTTCTGCCTGTGGGGTTCCTATTGATTCTTTCGTTGGGGAAACACCCATCAGAGCGCCTTCCTCACATGGCATGGGCTGGATAGGGTTATATACGGCATGTACGACAAATGGGAATTCTTCCCTAAACATTCCTGTTTCTGCCCAAGAGTCTCGGCGGCGCAAGGCATCCATGCACTAGAAACTAGAGCCTAGAAAACGCTAGATACTAGAAAGAACTCGGAGTCTAGCCTTTGCTGTTAGTAGATCACCGCACCATCACCACAGAGCTCAGACAGACGAATCCGAGTCTTTTGGTGTGGCTGATAAAAAAGGATGCGTCCGAATCTTCCTCGCCTTGTCTTCTATCACCTCTACTGTCTTGAAGACAAGGCATTTTTGAGTGCATTCTTTCTCCATCCTCGTGCTGCTCATCTCTGCCTTTCCGAATCCGAAAGGCTATTTATGTCACGCTGAAAGTCTATAATGCTTTTAATCCCGGTCTATTAGAAACTTGGTCCATGGGAGCAGGTAATGTCATGCATGAGTCATGAATGAATGGTGCGATTCTTGCACAGGATTCCTGGGACTATTCGGTTTGCATCTGCCAGAGAAATGCCGACGAAGCATCGGAAGGAAAATTGGAAAGAAAAATAAACTTTGCAATTCCTCATTTTCTTCATTGAAATTGCAGGCAGAGGGCAGAGTAAAGAAAACATGCAAACTTGAATTGTACATTGTACCCCACCAAGAACCCGAGCTACCTGTTATATTTGACTACATCCGTTATTCGTAGTCGTAGCATGTGTGATTTTTCATCATTAATGGAGCTTTCAGAGTAGTTACAGTACCCATTGCTCTGTTCGGACTTCTGATCTAGTTCAAAGTTAAAAATTCGCAATATACAACGCGACGCATTTACTTTTAGGCTCTACGACAAACGACTAAGTGTGACGGATAGGTTTTGACGAAAGAGACGAAACCGAACAATTCGTCGATATACCGTATTTCGTATTTCTAATTCGTTAATCAGTCTTAAATTCCTGCTGGATCATTTATAGATACATAGGTAGTAATGATTTATGTTGAAATCATGACATGAAACAGACGACACAAAAGCTTTAGCATAAAAGCGGCGCGGGTGTGTGTGTGCGCGCTGGCAGTAAAAGAGTTAGCAAATTCACCACAAACTTGCTTGCGCATTATATACCATACTAGGTAAGCCACTGATAAATAATTTTGGTACTAAGCTGATCTTAAGGTGTAGAGCCTAGCCGCCCATCGCGATCGCGGTGACCACTGGTTTACGTTTACACATGAAACATGACCATTGACCATACTCCGACTTCTGATTTCCGAGCCATTCAGTGCGTGCCCCCTATTGGAAGTTGCTTGTATAAATCAAAAATCAGGAAGATCTGGCGCTCCGGTTGAAGATGAGGCAATCCATTTTCCACATGATTTCTAAGCACGGCTTAAATTGCGATGGACGCTTACCGGATTTAAATTCAAAACTCTTCACTAAAACTTTGCTATCAGAGTTAGTAGTGCGGTGTTCGCGGCGATTCCGGCTTCGCGTGTGTGCCCAAAACTTTTACGGTCTTCATCATCATCATCGGCGCGACAACTAACTAAGGAAAGGACAGCGACGCCAAATACTTAACAACTAAACTATACTAACTTATAGCTGGAAACGGAATTTTCAGTTATTATTGTAAGTAATAATTATAATTATCTCCCCTGCATCCTCCTGCTGGAATCCTGGTACTCGCTCATCCGTCATCGCTACGCCACACCAAAACTGAAAACAAAAAATGCCTTTTTTTTAAACTAAACTTAAAAATACACCATCCATTCATTCGGGCTTTTGCTTTGATGTTTGAGTTTCGGTGCGGCATCATCTTCAGCTATTTTAGGTTTATATTAGTAACCGAGTATATTGATACATTACACATATGACATAATGACTTATGACCGAATTGCATTGTGCATTGCGTGAATTGTTGACTGTTGAGAGCACTTATCAAGCTTTCCACTTTCGGTCCGGCACTCGGGGCGAGCGCTTACGATTTCGAGTCGCACACAAATGACAAGCGCAAGATTTTCTTGAAGCCTGGCCTCACGGCACACGACGCACGGCAACAGCTTGAACATAATTCTGGATTCGGGTTGCATCAAGCATCAAGCCATGCACCATAATGTGTATAAAATTAATATGAATTACAAATAAAGTCAGGAATTATTTATTCCAGGTACCGGGTTAACGGCTTTAGTGCTGATTTGATTACTATATATTACTATTAGTAGGTTAGGTTAGTTTTATTCTATGTGCATGGACTAAGGCTTAAGTACTGATTAGTTATGTCTGTTACATTATTATCAATTCGATTAGAGTAGACAGACAAGCACAATGTTAACGAATGAAAAATATTGCGCTGTACGCTATGTTAATGTCAGTACATCTACCTGCTGGGAGTACATTACCTACTACGTATACATATAATTTTATTCTTGATCTAATCCAATGTATAATATCTATGGATAATCAAATATAGCTACAGGGCCTGAGAATCATTGGACAGTCACAGTCAGAGCAGCACAGTTTTGGCTCAGCCTTGCATTAAAATGAGTGGAAGTTTGACTTTGCGGATCCTCAAGAAGGGGTATGGTTTCTCTGTGAAGCGTTTTGGACTCGGACTATCGACCATCGGCCCAATCAACACTATTCCAAGTACGTGAACCTTGTGCTGTGCTCCATGTTGTATGTTCGATTTTATTTTCGAATTAAGATTTAATTGCCACTGTTTCGGTTTTCTGACTCAGCAGCCTACGGACTTACAATCACTGGTACTAGAAATTTGTTCACACTTGAAGCCACAGGCGTTGAGTCCTACGAGAAACAGAGAAGTCGCACTCAGACTCAGTTCACGGGCATGATAGACAAATTTCGTGAGAAGATGAGGGAATTTACCTTGTCCGATTCAAAGAATATGATCTTTACAGAAGACTTGAAGAATATGGTTCACCTCATCGAGGATCGACCTGATGATTTGACGCTCATTCATCAAATGATGCAACGGTGCAGCATTTCTTTGACCTACCTGCACATAATATTGGACATATTACTATTACGTCCTGTAATTTTTTTTAATGCTGTATTTAGCTGACGGTTTGAATTTTCTTTCACATTTTTAGCTTCAACCAACAAAACAAGCATCTCCGCTTTGGAAACTTTGTTTTTGGACCAGTGGTCATGCGAATGTACCACTATTTGAATCAACCAACACATGCTCTTGAAGCTTTCAAGGATCCAGAGTTGGAGGGTTTCTTTGAACAAATGGCCAGCTTCCAAGTGCTCTGCGATCTTTTATATAGAAATAAGATGTACCAAGAGATTCTTGATGTATTTGAAGTTGTAAAATCTAAACAAGTTCAGGGGCAAAAATTTCCGAGGAACGTTACCATTCTAGTCTTTGCGGCATGTTATAAAATGGTAAGTGCTTTAAAACCCCAATAAAATACACTGTCCTTTAACCCTAGCGATACGATACCAGGTTCATTCGCTGTCGCTGCTGGATGGCACATAAAATGCACGATATCACCGAAACTTTAGTTAGAGCACATAGCACATTAACATTACTCACTAGTAAAAATAAAAACTTACTTTGCACTATCAATAATTCGAATCCGGATCTATTGGGCTTTGAATTACAGAACACTCCCCAGAGCTACGAGTATGCACTTCAGATGCTTACCGACATGAAGGCTTTTGGGGTGGAACCCGTGCGAAGGTGTATTGCTTACGCTGCAGCATTGGCCATAGCCCAAAATGCTCCTCAGGTGGCAATCGAAATTTTGACGAACTCAAGAACAGCAAATTATGTTACGATTCGAAACCTTAAGGTATTTATACTATTCATTTTCAATATATGCGCTTATAATACTAACCTGGTTCCTTTACACGTTTTCGTTTTATTACAATAAAACATTCTGTCACAGATGTCCGCTTTAGCGGATATGGACCGGCCTGATGATTGTCTACCAATCCTTCGTTATTCTATTGAGTTCGATAGCCCGGATGCCGTAAAGAGGCAGTCCGTTTGCACTGATGTTGTAAGTTTACATTTACGTGAAAAAAATAGTGAAAGTTATATTGACTGTCGTGAATTTAATATTCATTTATCTTCAATCGGGTATTAGCTGGAGAAAATTATGCAAGCTGTCGACCGGATGGGAAATAAGGACGTGTCATTGGAATTCGAGAGAATTAACAAAACCTTGGTTGAAACGCAGCAAGTTTCCTCTGAGGTCATTTTTTTACCACATTAAAACAGCAACGGGTGTTATTTATCTCTTTTTCTCGCCCACGCAGTACTATTTGGATCTTAATTTTCAGACACTGAGCGATATGTTGGACACGGAAGTAGCAGCATCGCAGCAAATGAACAGAAATGGTGAAGGGCAGCAACGACGTGAGATGATTGACAGGAGCTTCCGCATCGGGCGTAGTAATGACCTTCGTCCTCAACGGTCTCCGGCGTACCAGGGAGACCTTCGTCGAAGCATCAAATACGAGTAGTTGTTTTCTTATTCTATTTCATGTCAAATGTCAAGCCAAGTCATTGACGACTGCTTCGATTTTAAAACATCATTCTGCATTTAAGACATGATCCTCAACCTTTTGCATATACCTAACATCATATGCTATCAAATTTGTATTGAACAATAGACATTAGTATCAGTGTTAAAATTAGTAACTTATGCATAGGTACTGCCCTACATCACCCAGCCTCAGTTTATGCATTTTATAAATAAAAGAGCCTAGAGAGAAGACGTGAGTAATATCGAAGGTAACTCCTTGTTTATTGGTTGTTGCAGTAGCCCATACATTCAGAAAATATCACTAATTCAGGAGACATAATTTAGTGGGGGGTTGACAAATCATTCAAGATGTGCATCCTGCAGTAGTAAATAGAATCACGTAACCAGTTCACCAGTCATTGTTGCTACACTTATTTCATATCAAATGCTGTATTTAAGTTTATGTGATTTAGGAGTCCTTGTTATTACGCATCTTCCTTCTCAACAGCGTACGGTTCCTCAACTACTGTGGCACCGCAATCTTCAATCTTAACGTCTTGGGTTGGCCGGTCTCGTCCGTCTGTTTTCACGCTCTCAATTTTTCGCACAACGTCCTAAAGTTACACAATATTTAAATACAATTCTCGAAAAATTATTTAATAGAATTAGATAAATTAAGCCATTATAATGGCCATTTCCTTACCATTCCTGAAATTACTTTTCCAAAAACAACGTGGCGCCCATCTAACCAGGGAGTTTTCTTTGTGGTAATGAAGAACTGAGATCCATTCGTATCTTTACCGGCGTTGGCCATGGATAACCTAAATTTTCAATGCCAATACCAATTACTCACTACTCACTTCGGGTGAATCTTAAGTGTTCGGGTCAAGTAATAAGACTTACCACCCTGCACCGTAATGCTTGAGCTTAAAGTTCTCGTCAGCGAACTTCTCTCCGTAAATACTTCTTCCTGTGTAATTCGTAAAAGAGATTGCATACTGTATTGACGAGATTAATCATGCCAATTGCCAATAGACAGGTTTGTGACATAAACATAATCAGTCATACCACCGGTTCCATCTCCTTTGGTGAAGTCGCCTCCTTGAAGCATAAAGTCTTTGATTACCCGGTGAAATAAGCTGCCCTTATACCCTTGTCCAGCCTCAGTCTTCTTGGCCAATTCAATGAAGTTCTTAGCTGTGATAATCAATTTTCATATAAAAGTTAAAACTATTTGCTTTGAAAACCTGAAGATTAGCTCAATAGCATTTTACTTATGCATAAGTTGTAATGCATTCCTGCATTACAAAATTCCAAATATTGGATATTATTAATACGACGCAAACTAAGCCTTAATGCACACCGCAAACCTACCTGTCAGCGGAACTGTTTTTCCAAAGATGCCGACTTCAATACGTCCAGCTGGAGTACCTCCAATTGTAATGTCGAACCATACCTGAAGTGGCACAGAAAACAAAATGATTAGCGTTAGGATTATTGATTGTGTTTCGCGACGCTGCTGCGCTGATCTAGGATTGATGTGAGGTTTCCAGCACTCCAGCGTATTTATGACAGGTCATTGTGACGTGGTGATAGGTGATATACCGATTACCAATACCCTTGGTGGCCCTTCAAACTAACAATGCAACGACACTTACTGTGGGTGAACCTTCACCACAACCTCTCCTTTACATCATACTACATACGTAGATCGCATTTATTTCCGCGATTTTGTTAACCTTAAATGTAACCATGGCCCGCTCCACATCTGGCTCCGTGATCTCATCCTCGTCCTCATCATCCTCTTTTTTCTTCTTACTTCCACAACCACCCATTGCTTTATCTATGTATCTACTAACTGAAAAAGGCAGCTGTGGCCTACTTCTGCGAAATATTAGCGCTTCAACAGTTTTACAATGTCTCAAATAAAATAATAAGTTTCGAGGCTAGAACGTCGTAGTTTAAATTAAATTGGGATTTCGGTACTTGAAACAATTCAAAATGTTTGAAACATCCTGTGTTTATACCGTGATGCTCGCACGGAACGTGTGCATGGCAATTTGCTTGTGGAGGGGAAAAATTCCATTCCTAATCAAGGAAAAACCAACATACCTTAGCGACAACCTAGTGCTAAGCTCTGAATAGCGCTTCGCTTACGCTAAATATTACTATATAATAGGTAACTTAACAGGACATATAGTACAGTGCATGTCGATTCAGTACGATATTATTATCCGGAATACGGATAAGAAACACTGAGCTTCTACCTAGTTTCTACCTAGTTGTTAATTGTTAGTTCCTCTTTCGGTCGCGCACGCGCATATTGACAGTATAATGTAGCATTAAGGATTAACCATGCACGAGAGTATCAGTCAGTGACCGGCAAACCGGAACCCGTTTACTATGTCCGACATCCGACGCATGATCCATCTTTCGTGCGCGTGAAGAATTTTTTTTATTGATGGTGAGGACTTACCGTGTCGGTGACCTTTGGTCCTTTGGCTGCCTCGGCCTCGGAGGATCCGAAGAGGCCGACGGCGTAAAGGACGACGAGGGAGAGGAGGAAGCAGTTCATGACCACGAATATTCTGAACAGAAGTCGCTGACGAGCCGAGAGACAGTGCAGGAGTGATTGCATTCGACCAGACCGGTTCTCCGTGCTGCTGGCTGAAAGCGCAAATATGGACGAGTAGATGTACACGTACAGCTAAACTGTGTCGTAGTGGTCCAGTACTTTAGATCTGAAAACCCGGTCCGTCAATCGGAATCTAACAACTCGACAGGAGACCTGGTGCGGCTTTCTCACTCGTCCAAACGCTTTTAGCCCAGCCCATACTAGGCAAACCGCTTTCTCTTAAACTCTAAACGCTAACAGTAGCCCGGTCTTCCTTTCGTTTTCAAGAGTCATTTGTCATCTGTCTTGTCTGTCTGCTTAGTTAAATTGACAACGGATAACGGATAGGATGACATGACACGAGCCGCTGCAACGCACGTGGCGAGATACGGCAAGCCATAGCCATGTCACTACTAAATAAGATCATGCAAAATTGTAATTCAGTTCTGGAAGCAAAGCGCTAAGGCTCACGTAGCGTTTACTCTGAAGCTCTACCACCAACCACCACCAACCTTAGAGTACAATACTGTAGGCTTAGGGCCTACAGTATTGTATACTCTAACTCTAAAGATAAGCCACCAACTGCGCGGTGCGGTGGGTTTTCGAAAATTTCACATTGGATTTTTAATCCCGAATCAGACAAGCCGCGCCGGTGTATCTATTAATCTTTCATGCTTCATGCAATGATTGGGTTTAATTAGGAGTAAAAATACATTGTCCCAAAGTCCCAACGCCAACCTTACCTCCTCCTGGGGCAGGATCAGATGAGTTTGGCAGATCCATTAACTCATTTAAGTTAATTTAACTACAGGGCGTCCGTATTGACTTGAAATTTTTATTGTATATTATATTGTATTATATTGTATGTGCAAGCTAAAATTAATCTATGATGAGAAATTCCAAATTAAACTATAATAATAAATGCTGGTAACAAATCAATAATTTCACGTGATACATTCCACACTGCATCGGACAGTGTCGGGAACGCATTTTCAATGCAATGCATCAAATAGCAGGTTAGGTAAGTGTACGTATTCATACATGCTGTACATTTCAATTGCGTTTAATCAATGTTTCGGTAAGTATAAGGAAGGAGTGTATGTATGTAACCAGCACACAATAATAACGGCACGAGAATTAACTTACTCACAAGAGGGTCTTATAAGTTTAATAGATAGACAGACAGACATCCTGTTGAATTTCATCCTATTGAGCCAATCACCAAAATTTAGCTACTGTGAGTGTGGACATCTACATTAATTCAGAAATGCTTAGTGCTTGTCATTTTGGGATTAGTGATGTATCATATGATTTCAATAAATATGCCTAAATACTAATGTACTACATTTGTGGTTCTCGACTAAATTAACTTTTCCAATGCGGTAGCCGGCGAAGAACTATGCTGCAAGTTTTCCAGTTAGTCCGGGTTTTTCTTTTTTGGCTATGCCAGATAGTAGTTTCTTGATTTCAGCTATAGCTTTGCCGGGGTTCAATCCCTGTCAAATCAAAACAACGAGATTAGTCGTGTCTTGGCTTTGTACTCACAAAATTTGAGTTCAATAACAGCGACCAACATGATTTCGTATTTTAAGAACGCTTGCTTGTTAAACTAATAAAGTAACTACTATGTTCGAATGACTGTTCTATTTCTGTTACCTTCGGGCAGGTCTTTGTGCAGTTCATGATGGTATGACACCGAAAGACAGAGAAGGGATCTCGAAGTTTATCAAGACGTTCAGCCGACTTGTCATCACGAGAGTCAATAATCCATCGGTAGGCTTGCATGAGAACAGCAGGTCCTAAATACTTGTCTCCATTCCACCAGTAAGATGGACACGAGGTACTGCAGCACGCGCACAAGATACACTCATACAAACCGTCCTAAAACAAGACAAATCAATTCTGATTTTGAGAATCCATATATACAAATACAAAGGAAGAGAGAAAAAACAAAAGATTCTTAATTACAAGTTTCTCTCGGTCATGGACACTTTGCAAAAGCTGAGCAGATCCCGGTTTGTCAGCATCATTTCTCTGCAGCCATGGCTGAACAGACTTGTACTGGTTGTAGAAGTTATTCATATCTGGAACCAAGTCTTTAATTACGTACATGTGTGGTAGAGGATAAATCTTCGTTGGTTTGCTTTGATTAGTATCAATCTTGCTGTAAATAAATAAATAAAAGAGAAGTCAAAATGGTTAATCGCCAGAGCAGAGCAAGTACTAGCAAAACCTGATGTACCTACCTAATGCATGCAAGGGTATTGACGCCTCCAATGTTCATAGCACATGAGCCACAAATGCCTTCTCTGCAGGATCTACGGAAGGTGAGAGTGGGGTCCATTTCGTTTTTGATCTTGATGAGAGCGTCTAACACCATCGGACCACACGTATTCAGGTCAACATCGTAGGTTTGAAGTCGAGGTTTATCTGCTGCCTTGTCCGGGTCCCATCGATAGACTGCGAACTTCTTAATTCTGGAGGAAGTAGCAGCCGCCGTCGCTGCAGTAGCACTACCGCGAGACTGGATAAATTTGAAAAATTAGCGATACGTTAGTACAACTGTGCTGAGAAACTGCATATAACTGAGAACCGAGAATTTAATAAAGCCAAGTTTATCCCGTACAACAAGTTGCGGTCCGAACTTTCCCGAAATCACGACTAACTTCGACGTCCCAATCATAGTGCTCGTAAACGTAAGGCTTCCCGTGTAAGTATGGTACTACTGTCCCCGGCTAGCTCTGGGTGGCCTTGTCCCAAACTGAAAATTGAAACAAATGAAGTATCAATAATTATTGGCAATGTTATAGCGGACGTGGTAGACGTCGACGTCGACGATACCACCAGCAACCAGCTTGAGGCAGGTTAATAATAT
>VNWX01000881.1:0-12907 GCA_009869905.1 Ceratophysella communis
CCGAACAAAGAAAGGAGGACTTCTGGAATCCGCTGGCGGAAACAGCAGAGACTCAGACAATTCGGAATTATCAGATAACGCTAATCAGAATTTTGGACCTTCTGATTCAGAATCAGATTTGGATTTGGAGGACATGAAGAAACGCCATGTGATGAATGTTATTGTTGACTCAGACTCAGACGGAGAGCAAGAAAAACCTACACCAGCTACAAAACGCCGAGTAAGCAAGATTCGTTCAGGAATAACGGATTCAGACAACTCTGATGGTGACACGGTTTCGTCCGTGAAGAGCAGGAAACGCCTTGATTCAAACTCCAGTTCTCAGGAAAAGGGCACGGAAAAAACACCGGCTAAATCTGTCAAGCCCTCAATTTCTGATTCAGATTCTGATAATGAGATATTGAAAGCCAGTGCAAAGAACAAAAGCAAAACACGGTCCGATTCTAACGCTGATGCATCTGACGAACGTCCAGTAAAGAACCGATCACTGGCTATTGAGTTGGACGAAGAGATGCCGCCGATAACATCGACGAAGGATAACAAAGAGTGGCTCGGATGATGCCGGCTCTAAAGTTAGCAAGAAACGTTCGGTGAAATCAATGGATAAGAACAAGAAACGCTCACGAATCCTGGACTCAGATTCTGATTCGGGAAATGAATTGCCGCTGCCTTCTGGTAAAAATAAAGAACAGAGCAGTGATTCTGATTCCGAGAAAGAATTCATGGCTAAACTGGAACAGCGCAGAGCATTTAACAATGGAATCAAGCCCTCACACGCCGGCTACAGGAAATTCTGGAATTCCTAGCTTTAACGACGTGGTAGCTCGGAACAATAAACGTGATTCGACAAACAATGCTCTAGACTCAGACTCGGATGCTGATCAAAATCCTGTTGCAAGGCATTCCACTGGAAAGGCTCGTCCACTTTTTTTCGACTCAGATTCGGACGGAGATGTGGCGGCCAGAGAAACCAAGTCGCGTCAAGGCGGCAGCGACTCGGATGATGGAGTCAGCGTGGTCAGTAATGTCAAGAAGGGTAAAACTCGGCGAGTGATTGTCCAGGACTCAGATTCAGATTGATTAATTTATTTTACGTCTGCACTTATCCTCACTAACAATTAAATCTCCGTGGGTGTGGGTATTCCAAGTTTCAATGTTGATTAATATGATGTTTTTAATTGAAGCTTAATAAATTGTACTGACGAATTATTTTTTTTCTGTTTGCGCCCATGCTCGCTTACTTCAATTCGAAACATAATTTTCATACGAAATACGAATTGATCGAAGCGGCCGTTTAATGTTTCTGCCCAGCTTCGTAACACCATGAAATTACGCCCAGTTAAGATTTCTATGGCACCTACATGGTCACAAGATTTTCGCAATCAATAACATAACAACTTCAAAGCAATCAGATCAGGCTGAAACCCACATCACAGCGGTCACAGATATTTGAGCAAAAGCAGAGCCGAATTATTTCAGCAATACACTCTGCTCAACGACTTAGGCACGGGCTTTAGAATTCGACCTCAGCGATGCTTCATACCGAACTTCCTTCGCTACACAACAGCCCTGGAACTTCAAGTCCAATTGGGAATGGATCAGCCTTAGCTCCAACTGAGGCCGTTAAGGTATGTCGAAATTTTTATTTGTACTTGGTAGTTCTGCCAGAAAATGAACCTCGGACGCATGAGCAAACAATGGTCGTTTGTTGTTTGTTCATAGATTTTGCAGAAAGTGAGCAAGTACCTGGACTTGAAATCCCGGAAGTCCGTCCGCCTGGTATGCCGTGCCTGGAAAAAAACTTTCGATCGTTATGTCGGCGTGAGTCTTCAAATCGATGACCGTATAGCGACTTCTGAAGACCGCCTTGATATTTGGAAATGGAATTTCACTCGCTACATCGCCATTGAAGAAGCTATGATCGGATCCATCATGAATGAAGCGGGTGTGGAATTCATGTTCAATCGACCAGAGCTTCTCCGCCTGGCAAAATGCAACGGCGAGATCAATCCACACTGGTTCAGCCAGAACTTGCTTCTGAACTCTCGGAACCTCACGCGCCTCGTGCTTTGTGGAAGATTCATCTTATCCCAGGACCTGTCCGCCATCGAGATTTCGGCCAACTATCAAGGGCATCTAGTTGTCCCCTCTTTGAAGTGTCTCCATATCTGTATCAACTACCAGGAGCTACGTGAGCAGCTGGTTCAAACGAACGACAACTGGATGGGACTCGAATTAGCAATGATGAAGTCACTCGGCCTCGTCGAAGACGAATACGGGTTCAAAGTTGAGTCCGACCCACAGATGCAGGAGAAGCTGCAGCTCATGATGCTTCGAACACTTTTGGACAACAACTTGACTCATCTACTCAATCTTATCCGAAGTCCGAAGTTGGAGGCCGCCTACTTCTTGGTCGATTGGTTACCAGAGTTCGGATTTGAAGAGCATCTTTTCGAGTGGAAGGTCAAACCACTGGAATCCTTCATTGCCTACCATCGAAATACCCTGCGTCACCTCTACATTGCCAGTCTGAGTGGAAAGGAGGTTCTTGTCCACAAGGAATACTTGCTGCCAGAACGCTTGGAAACTCTGGAACTCTCGTTGACCAGCTCAAGCTCTACAACAGCAGGTCAGAGCTTCGAGATTTGGGAAAAATTGCTTCTTGGTCAGGTCGCCTTGAAGGAACTGCACTTGGAACTGAATATTGACCGTCGTATGGGCTGGTATAGAGGTCCGTTAGTTGAAGCTATGCTCGAGCAGAACCAATCCACCTTGACCTACGTCAACCTAACCGTGTCCAATCCGGATTCCAGTGTACGAACTCTAGACGGAGCCAGCTTCCGGAATTGCGGTCGTCTTCGAACACTGATTGTCCAAGATTTCCGACAATTCCCCTCTCACATGATCAACATTCCAGCTCTTCCCAAATCACTGGTCAAACTCCAAATCCGCTCCGTAGCTGTAATCAAGATTATGGATTGGGAGAAACTCAAGAACTTTCGTGCTCTGGAAGAACTGGATCTCCCGAGAATCTCGAGAGCTGACCACGTCAGTGACCATCTGAAAGTCAATCGTTTCTTCAGAGAAGTCCTTCGTCTCCCACACCTTGACTGTCTCAAACTCCATTTCGAACAACCATTAACGGGAGAAGAGCGGACAAAAGTATTAGTCAAATTGCTCAAGCAACTTCGGGATAGTCCACCAGTAACAGCAGAAGAGATCAACTTAATTGTGATGAAACCAGCTGCCCGACCTGTGATTGACCACTTTTTTGAACTGACCCCTGTGCGACGCGCGGATGTGGATCCTTGGGGCTACGCCAAGACTCAGCCGCAGCCGGTCCCCACGACTCGTCTCCCTGTCTCCGACCTTCTCATCGAGTCGAACATCTTCCAGAAAGAAACGGGTCATTTGGGCTCATTCGTCACCGCCCTGATTCTCAACTCTTAAAGCTACGCTTACGCCCACATTGATTTCAAATTGACTCAAGTTGAATAAACTCCAACATAACACCTTATCTAATCCGTCGTGCTAAGCCTTGTTATTTACAAAATCATAATCATAATAATAGCCACGTAATGCTGATAAGATAACGGAGAAATCGCGAGTCCTTATCACTGAAAATTAACGCCCAGGGATAACAGGCGGACTTCCACAGATCTACGCGCTAATAAATAGAACGCGTATTAAATCATGCACCAAGTTCAATAAATTTGTTAACAAATGTTTGTGAGCTGTGTAAATTTTCAATTTTTTTGAAATTGTCGCTTCACAAATCAAACAATGCTGAAGTTACCGGCAGTTCTACCAGTTTTGTTAATTGTCAATTTGCCGCAAGTCTTACTGCATGGAGCAAATGAGGCTGAAGTGACAAAGGAATTCATTTCGTCACATTCTAATTTAAAGCGCTTGGCGAAAATTGAAGATCAGATTTACAGTGCTGCCAAAGCATATTATACTAGCCATAGAGAAGATTTAAATTCTGACAGGAATGCGTCTAAAATTAGTAAATATATTTCCAGGTACATTAATCTCTGCTCCGAGTTTTAATCGAAAATGTTTGATTTGTTATATACTAATGCGCTCCAGGTATCTCCAGGATTTCGAAGGAAGCTCTGGCGAGCTAACTGAAAATTCAGACGAAAGAGCGGAAGCCATTGCGGCTCATCCCTTGCTCTCGTTTCGAATGATGTATCGCGTCACACGAGATTTCAAGAGATTCAGAAAAGTCATTCCAGGTAAATCAAATAATGAGCATTTAATTGGTCTGCTTCTGCTGGGTGCTTAGATAAAAAATATTTTAAATCAGAAGAGATTTCTGTAGGGTAGCACTATTCCAACCCGCTTGACACCTAGTTTGTCAGGATTTAAAGTTTTAGTCTGCAATTTTAAATTTATTATATTTCGACCTTTTATTTATACATTTCAGATAATATTTCAAAATATTTTGGCAATGACTTCATTTGGCCAGTGAACTCTGATTTGGAAGAAACGATGGCAGGAATTCTAAGAATCCTTCATATTTACGATTTGGACGTCGAAGAGTTTGCAACTGGAACGATTCAGACCCACGTAACCGGAGCAAGACTCACAGCCAGGCATTGTTATGCCCTGGGTAAATATGCCTTGGCCAAACGCGAGTACTTTGCTTTAGCCGTCGAATTATTGGAATTCGGAAAGCATTTACTCCAGAACACTGATGATTCTACGATAGACGAAGAAGTGCTCACTAAGGAAATGCTACGAGCAGTTGCAATTGTAAACACGCCATTCTGCATAATACTTAATTCGGCCACTCACTTATCATTTTCTCTTGTATTCGTTGTCCAGCATGACCAAGAATTCGATCGGCTTCGTGGAGACTACGCCGAAACTTATTTTCTCCGTCGAATCGTGCGGAAGAAAGGCAACGTCTATGAATACGATGGCTTCGTCCGACGTATGAAACAGCGAACAAGCCATTATCGGCAATGGAAAGGAAATCGAGATCTAAATTACAACGAGATTAACTTCTGGGGTCTTTGTTCAGGACACAATTTGCAGGTAAGTAACGCTTAAGTCGATGATTATGCTCAAATTTCTAACTTAAATAAAAATGTTTGACAGACAGACGAGGAACGCTCGAAACTGTACTGCTGGCACGATTCGAAATCCAATCCAGCCTGGACACTCGCTCCGCTGCAAATAGAACTGCTGTCCAACAGCCCATACCTCATTCAAATCTACAATGTGCTGTCTGACCCGGACATTGTTCATCTCATGGAAGAAACGGAGCCAGCACTGGGCAAATCCAAAGTATTCAATAACAGCTCTCCAACGAAGCAGAGCTTGTCCACTCAACGGACCAGTCTAAATACTTGGTTGCGGGAAGATCGTGCACCGGAATTGTACAGCAAGATCTCACGACGGATCGAACTCATCACTGGACTTCAAGTACTTCGGAATACTTCTTCAGAAATACTTCAAATTGCATCTTACTCTTTCGGACGGTCATTATGCTGTTCACATGGACGCGGTTAGTGTTGATATTTGATACGAATACTCTGGAATCTATTGCCGAAAAATACTGAGCAACTGTGCTTCACAGATTCAAGACCCCAATGAGCCTTGGTACTATTTGAAAGGCGATCGTATTGCGACCTTTATGATATACGTAAGCTTCAAACTTTTGGATTTCAGCATCTCCAATCTCCACCGACTAACAAATTTTCTATTCTTCAGCTTTCAGACGTGAAGGCAGGAAGCTTCACAGCATTTCCAAATGCTGGAACAGCGGCGAGACCTATTAAAGGCAGTGCTGTATTTTGGTACAATTTGAAGCGAAACGGCGAAGCGGATCAAACGACGCATCATGGCGCCTGTCCCGTGATACTCGGCGGAAATAAATGGGGTACGTTTGAAGAACAATCTACCTTAAATAGTAAGAATTCAATAAATGAAAGCATTTATTGGTCTTTTTTGTTTATATGTTTCAGTTGCCAATAAATGGATTCGTGCGAATGATCAATTTATTTCCAGGAAATGCTCGACTGACCCTAGTTTATGATTTCAGTGCTCTTTTGTAAATCTTAAAATATAAGCACGCCAATTAAGTATTCAGTAATATAAATAAATATACCTACGAGATATGTAGCATCATATACTCAGGTGCAAAGGCATTCGGATTCTCAGTTAATCCACGCATCGATATATTTTAGTACCTACCGCGATCATTTCCTAAAGAAAATACTAAAAATTACGTTAAAATGGACATTGCTCAAACATTAATTTTTATTGCGTACTTTCTGCTCCAGTACTATGCTGTTGAGCAGAATTGTCAATACCCGGATTTCATACGGATCGGTCCTTATCTCAAACCCCTTGTCGAAGCCGAAGAAATGCTGTATTTTATACTGTCGGAATTACGAGCATCCAGTATCATCTGGACTGAGGTGTATCAACATAAACCACTCGACCGGGAAATTGACCGGTAGTTATCGAAACCGTTTAATTAATTGCTGTACAGGATTCATAATAATTCAGTGATTACTTACAGATATTTCGAAGACGTTGAAGGCAACTCGGGTTTGAATCTGAAGGCGTATTCTGGAGGCAACAGCACCCGGAAGAGCGATAGCTCTGAAGTAATTTCTGAACATCCACTACTGTGCTATCGACTCGTGTACAGATTCGTGAAACATGTGCATGTCTTGCTCGACTATTTAATTGAAGAATTCGAGTATTCAGGTATCAAAACTTCACGATTGCATTGCCCTTGAAACTTGACAGGATCAAACTTTATTTTCTTTTTCCAGATTATTTATTATCGAAATTCTACAAAGTTTTGCGCGGTGCGGCGTTACCAGAAGAAATTGATTTGGATGATGCTGGGGCTGACCTTTTGCGGATACTTCATATTTACGATTTGCATGTTGATGAGGCAAGAAGGCTTTTTGTTGGACATTCTGGACATCGAAAACAGAATTTTGACATGTGACCACGCTCTTTCTTTATGTTTCCAGCTCGCTAACGGAATTATTCACGGAAAGCATACGGGCTATGCACTTCAAGCCAAGCATTGCTATGAAATGGCAAAATTTGCAATTCGAAACAAAATTTACCCATATTTGGCTGTAGAGTGGTTCGAATTCTTAGGAACACTTCTCAAGGAACCGTTAGGATTCCAGATTTCTAATGAAACTTACCAGAGAGAATTAGATCAGGCGATAAATTTTGTGAGCTGTCAATCAAAGTTAAAGAGTTTACTGAAACTTGATTCCGAAAATTAATTTTTAGCACGACTCAGAATGGGAAGCCCGACCAGAAAACGATGAAAAGCTCTTCACGTTCAAGGTAGGAGATCCGGAAGGAGAAATATTGCCGGAAACGAATGGATTGCTAAGACGCTCCAGACGACGAACCAGGGTTTACGAGTACTATCGCGGTGTCATGGAGGGATATCTCTACGATGAAATTAATTATTGGGGACTTTGCTCTGGCGATGACTTAAAGGTATTCAAATCCTGTACTGCTAATTGAACGTTGAGTTTATCTGTAAGTATACTGTGTAGAAAGCATCAGAGAAAGCCAAGCTATATTGCTGGTACGAGTCGAAGTCCCACCCAGCTTGGTTTATCAATCCGCTCAAGATTGAACTCCTGTCCAGTACTCCGTTCCTGATTCAAATCTACGAATTTCTGAGCGAGGATTTTTCCGATAAGCTTGCGAGTCATATCGAAACGGGAAGAAGATTAGCGAAATCGAAGCTGTATGATCCGGACAAAACAGATACAGTGGCTTTAACGCCCAGTACTCGGAGTTCGGGAAGCAAATGGTTGAACTCGACTGACCCGGATTCCGTCCTAGTGTCCAAACGAATTGAATACGCCACTGGACTGCTTGTCACTCCGAACTCAGCGGCAGAAAAATTGCAGTTGGCATCTTATTCCTTTGGACAGCATTACTCGACCCATTTTGACTCGGTAGACGATTTTGTAATACTTAATTATTTAATCATACATAGGTAATGCGTGTAACATTTGACAATTATATTTGAATTTCAGCTTTCGAATCTGAAAGAAAATGCTCTACCGGAAAACGGGGACCGAATAGCGACATTTATGATTTATGTAGGTAATCAAAAAAGATGCCTTTAGAGTCTCACTTTCAAATTTTAATTAGTTTTTATATGCAGTTATCTGGAGCCGAGCTGGGTGGATACACAGCTTTCACGCAGGCACAAGCCGTGGCCTTGCCAATTAAAGGCAGTGCCGTCTTTTGGTACAACATGCATCGGAATGGTACTAACGACCAGTCATGGACAAGTCATGGAGCTTGTCCGGTGCTGATGGGCAATAAAATTGGTACGTTATAGTTGGCGTTACTTGCTTAGCAGTTACCTCGCACGCTAATGAAAATACCTAACTTTTCAGTTGCCAATAAATGGATCCGTGTGAACGATCAATTTCTTACCCGAAAATGTGCTACTGACCCTAACTTGTGATCGAAAACTGGAAAATGAAGTCTCGTGTCAATACAGAGAAAGTACATTTAGTAAAAGTACGTAAGTTTTTAGAAAACAGAAATATAGGGTATTTATTAATACGTCATCAGTGCTGGAAATCAACGCTTTAGGCTGTCGAGCGTTAATTTAGGAAATTGGCCATGCTTATCCAACAATTTCTAAATTCTTATACAATTCTATTAACAATGTATATTAACAGTTTGTTTTGTATTTGAGCCACGAATTTGATTTACGGCTGTTGTATTGATGGCCAATTCATGTGACTAATTGAGTCATTAAATCTAAAAGAGTGCGATAGATTGAAGTGAGTTTCAAGTTCTATTGTTATTACCCCGACATTTTACTTGACTGCAATTTGGATTTAAAATTCATTTTGAATTGTAGTTCAAAATGAGGCTACTTTGGAAATTCTAAATTGGAAATATATAATTTTGTCAATGTTCGCGTTCACCGTCTTTTTTGTCGTCAATCTACCAGTTAATATTATGAAAGATAAATATTTAAATAGGCATTTCGTTACTAGCACTGTCCCCTCTTCAGTTACGGGCAGGGATTGGGTTTTCCTAAGCCAGGAAGTGCACCGAGCTTGGGTCCCACAGGCGGTGGAGGAGTTACTGGTGGAACTGGTGGTGCGGACTTCACAGTAACAGCAGGTCTCGTGATCAATTTGGGATTTCCAGCAAAAATGGCTTTCACATCATCTGCGTCGAGAGTCTCGTATTTCATAAGAGCCTCAGCCAAGTCCTTGTGTTCTTTGGCATGAAGGCGGAGAATCGCCTTGGCTCGGTCGTAGGATTCTTGAAGAATTCGTTTGATTTCAATATCTATCAGTTCACTCGTTTGAGGGCCCAATTCATTCACTGCTACCAGAGACTTGCTATTTTCTTCCACAGTTCGTAATCCAACTTTCTCAGACATTCCCCATTCCTTGACCATTTGGGAAGCGATTTCGGTTGCTTGCTGGAATATTCATGATTTGGTTAATTATATGAATACTTTATTTGGAAGAAAATCTTACACATCGAATGTATACCTTCAGATCGGAGGAAGCTCCTGACGTAATTTTCTCAATTCCAAAAATCAGTTCCTCGGCAGCTCGGCCCCCCATCATCGTGTCCATCATAGCCAGAAGCTGAGAGCGTGTTACATGGTAGCGCTCCTTGTCAGGGATGTAGGCTGTGTGACCAAGGGAATGACCACGTGGAATAATTGTCACCTGTAATAATTGTGCAACATGATTGAAAATACATTGTAGATTTTCGTAATTCACAAAATCTTAGCTTGAATATTTCTAAATTACTTTATGCAGCGGATTCGCATCCTGTGTGTAATGAGCAACCAAAGCATGACCACCCTCATGATATGCAGTGATTCGATTCGTCTCCTCGTCTGGAATTCTCGTCTTACGCTCAGGACCTAACCGGGGATTCAAACGCTACATGCCTCGCAACATTTTTGAATGTAGTTATGACTTGTGAGTGACTTACCCATAATAACCTTATCACGGGCAAAGTCGAGATGTTTCTTGAAAACTTTGTCAGCCCCTTCAATGGCAGCTCTGAGTGCAGCCTGATTGACCATATTTTCTAAATCTGCTCCAGTGAATCCCGTTGTTCCTCTTGCCAATACATCCACGTCCACGTCATCACTCGTCTTCACACGTCCCAAATAGTAGTCCAAAATTTCCTTTCGGCCAACATACTCGGGAGCTGGGACATTGACTTCGACGTCGAATCGGCCTGGGCGAAGTAAAGCCCTGTCCAGATCTTCACGCCGATTTGTTGCTCCGAGTACAATTACTCCTTCATTCTGTCGAAATCCGTCCATTTCTGAGAGAAGCTGATTGATGGTTTGATTGGCATATGGATGAAGAACAGAATTGGTTCTCTTAGCACCCACGGAATCGATTTCATCGATGAAGATGACGCAAGGAGCCTTAACCTTAGCCGCTTCTACAATTCAATTCAATTCGATAGATATCAATAGTATGTCAGTATTGGAATTTTGCAATAAATGGCAAATTTCAACGCACTGAAAAGATCACGAACTCGTCGAGCTCCTTGTCCAACAAGAATTTCATCGAATTCAGGTCCAGCGGCATGGAAGAAAGGAACTCCAGCTTCTCCAGCTACAGCTCGTGCCAGAAGAGTCTTGCCAGTTCCAGGTGGGCCAACAAGCAACACTCCTTTGGGCAGTTTACCGCCCAATTGAACAAACTTCTCAGGGCTTCTCAAGAATTCTACAACTTCTTGCAGCTCTTGCTTTGCCTCGTCCACCTGAGATTGAAAATGGGTTGTTAAACGGGCTAACAGTTAATCTATATGCTTGAACGGATCTTGACTTACCCCTTTGACATCATTGAAAGTGACCTTGATATCTTCAGGCTGTACTTCATTGCCACTTCCCACGTTCACTCGGAACATTCCCCCACCGAAGCTTCCCATTAGACTAGCTAGAATTGCGGTGAAAACGGCAATCGCCAAAACCTGTTGTAACGTACGAAGCCAGCGATAAGTTCTGGTTGAGCCTTGACTTTGTGTTGGATTTGCTGCGATGTAACCTTCAGCAAATGCCACTTTAATTTTACTGGCTTCATCGGCGGGTAGATCTGCGATTAGTGCTAAAATAAAAGTTAAAAACAAATTAAGTTGTAGGGCTTTTAAAATTAATTTTTAATTAATCTTACCTCTAAGCTTTTCCTGTTGCTGTGGATTTGCAATCGGCTGAGTTATATTTGCAGCAGAAGCTGCCGTCGGGGTCGGTGGAAATGGCGGAAGAAGCTTATTCTTGAGACGAGTCCAGAAACTTGGATTCCGACTTTCTTCTGCGTTCTTATTCCGCTGTGTCTTGAACGTCCGGAATGGAACTACGGATTGATACAATTCGGAAGTTAGTTACGTTATTTACGTTACATGTTCTCCTTGTAAAATCACCCTAATCGTCCAGCAGTTATTTACCATTGTTGAGTGGTGAGCTAAAGACGGTTGGTCCGAATTTCCGATCTAATGCAAATGATCCTAGAGAATTGAAGGATGTTGGAGTGAGTATGTACGAAGATGTCAATTCTTCCCTATCAGTCTGAGGCTTCTGAAGTTGTTGCTGAGGTCCAGGTCCAGCCATAATAGCTGGCGGTGTTGCTTCTTCCAAAAGTTTCTGACATTGTTGCGGTAAGAGACTCTGGACTGTGGACTCAATATTTGCAAATAAGGTCTTTGCATCGTAGTTCTTGAGTACCAAGGCTCTGATGGTGGGTGACTCCCAAAGGAATGAAGACTGGATGGCCTGGAAAATCATTAAAACAAGTAAGTATATTTAATAAAACAAAACTTTATACCATTATTGACCCAACCTGTTCTGATTCTGCTCTGACAATAGTTAAAAGTTAAGTAACCTATTTCGAATTATGCATAACGACACGAGGAAGAACTAATTATGACACCACACACCACACTGTTGCGAACGAGTACAAGGTCATAAGCGGAAGACTTACCCACATGACGCAGTCCTAAAATACTTAAAATACCAATTGTTCAAATGCCCGCGTTGGAACCCTCGAAGGATCCTAGGCAGCGGATTCCATAGGTAACCGTAGTAGACTGAGGGGGTGACAGATGACAGACGGCCTAATTTTAAATACAATTAATTGTTAGTGCGAATTGTGAATGAACAATTGACAACAACAATGACGAAAGTGAAAATAATTTGAAATTATTGCGTGATTTCTCTTGAGCACAGATGACGAGGGAGTGTTTGGGAATTGGCGCCAGGCCAGGGTCCTAGGGTAACACGACAAATAGCCCGGTGCCGTGTACCTAGCACCCCAACTCCCCGAGCTTCTGTAAATTTTATTACCGTGTACTTGACACCCTGTGCCCTGGCGCCCCAACTCTTCCAACGACATTATGTGTGCATAGGGTTCAGGTGCGCAAACGTACCTATTTTTGTAATTTAGTTTATGCCCATTTGCTCTCAATTCAGTCAAAACTGGGACTGTACATTTAGAATTAGCCGAATTGTGGATTTTTCAAAGTTTATTTTGGTAAAGGTATTGCAGAAGGCCAGGGTTAGGATGTAGGGGGTTCAAGGGTGCAAAAGTGTTTTTGTAATTTATTTGATGATCCTTCGGTCTTGATTTTCGTCAAAACAGGAATGTAAACCACTCATCGAGCTTTTGCACCTTGGTATGTTCATAGATCCAATCGTCAAGCTTGTACCTTGGTAAGTTCGAAGACCCACTCATCGAGCTTTTGTACCTTGGTAAGTTCGAAGACCCACTCACCGAGCTTTTGTACCTTGGTAAGTTCGAAGACCCACTCATCGAGCTTTTGTACCTTGGTAAGTTCGAAGACCCACTCATCGAGCTTTTGTACCTTGGTAAGTTCGAAGACCCACTCATCGAGCTTT
>VNWX01000882.1:0-17850 GCA_009869905.1 Ceratophysella communis
AATGTGTTTTTCTTATAATTTTAAGTGTTTAGAGCATGTTTTTACTGCTTTTAGCAGCAATTGTTCGCGTTTTACGTCAAAAATTAGCTAAAACAAAATTAGGCTAAAAACTGTTTTGAAAACCCCCCCGGAAATTTCGGTTGCGCTACGCGCCTGTTTAAAAGCACACGAAAACTTTAGAAATAGGTGCAAAAGTTGAATTCAACTACGAGTAGTTGGACTGTATTTAACTGAATAATTTTGCAATTAAATACAAATTAAAAGTAAAGCTTCATATTCATCTCATACTTAAAATTAACTATTGGATATGAAAACCAGAAATGATTCACAAATGCATCACAAAGGTTGAAATTCTATGAGTAATAAATGCGTTCAAAATTTGTTGATTTAGAAAATTTTCTAAAGATCTTTATGACATCTAGTGTTAAGGTTGCGGTACTATGCATTATGTATCATTTCGCCAGGTCTTGCTGTTCAGTTGTTTGCAGGCTCGACTTTAGGTTTGATGATGAAAAGGGCAGCCCAATTGGCCACGTTTCAAAATTTGTCCAATCAGTGGAACACACGCTTGATCGGTATTAAAACTATTCACGAGCGAAAATGTTCTGTCGAGCTTATCCAAGACAGTGCGCTTGATGCCTTGTATGAGCAGGTATTTCCGGTAGACTAGGATACAAATGTAATCGCTGGGTGTATCAGAGGATACTTTAAAAAATCGCGTATACCTAATCGTATAATCGCGGTCGAGCTACGGCAACCAGTTGTGTAACAAACAAAAAAGCTTTGCTCTTGCTTTATTGTAATACAAGATTTTTCGACGGTCAGTGTGTACAGCTGAACGAAGTAGCCAAGTTGTCATTTGTGGCACTTCAATTTTGCAGTTATCGTCATCACTTTACAAGCCCAACCACTATTTTGAATCTACTATACATCTTCAATACCTGCATAAATGGTAGGTACTCATAAAACCATTTAATATTATTTTGAAAATTGTCACTTCGGGCTGCGCTTAACTTAGTTTCTTGTTTATTAACCCTTCATTTTCATTGCTAATTTTAAAAGGACTCCTTGCACAAAGCCGGGCCAACTTCAAGCTTGAAGGATGTCTAAGCAGGAATCAAAAATTCGTGGGATCAATATGCATTCTTTGGAAGAGGCGACAATCACAAGCGAGTATGGCTACGGTATTATACAACGCACTTGTAGAATCAAACGCCTGCTGCTATTATCGAAATTATTTACAGACCAAGAAACGAAAAAAAAATGAACACAGTTAAGTCTCGGGAATTCTTTGAAGAAAACTTTTTCTACTCCCTTTTATAGCCACGTCAGTTAGGTAACCTGATGAAATTTGACTTCAAACAAAAATGCCAATATTCTGTCCGTTTGTTCTTCTAGGAATTGATTACTCCATTTCTTTCATAAATAGAGTATAGACGAAACTCTTTATAAGGTTTAGCGATAAAAGTTATTTACAAATTTCCTAATACTTTTTCAAATAGGTAATTCATCTGTTTTGTTCTTTTTTGCAGTAGGTAGTCTAAATTAAACCATACAAATAAGCGAATATTAAGCCATGTACAGAAAATCTCTCGTTAGATATACCTTAGCTGCTGCTCGTAATATATTTAACCTAGCGTAAAATTTTCCTAACGTTTAAAAAATGCAAATCAGAAATTTATTTATTACGCTTAAGATAAAAAATGTCTAAAATAACGAAAAATTTCATGAGGTAACCTGATTATCGTTTTTTAATATTTATCATTATCCGTCTCAAAGCAGAGTTCAAATTTACATAATTTACAACGAGTGGCCGTGACCCACATTATTCTGTTTGTGTCCGTCAGTTCTCACAATCAGTTCAGAATTCATTATCATCGACACGCGACACTACCTGGCTAGCTTGAAACTCCTATGGCCATAGCTGGTTTTTCTTTTACCGCGCTAACCCAATTTCTCGGAACACATAATGAAATTTCTGTTCTTAGTATTATTAGTATTAGATCAAATGTCATGACATATTGTTATATAATATGTATGAAACGTTAAAATAAGTTTAAAATACCAATTGCTCTGTTGTGGCTAAGAGGACTATTTACAATTTCTAATTCCAAAGTCAAACAAATCATCAAACTTTTCATTATCGTACTTATTTGCAAAATCTTTTAATTCTTTCTGTTAGGCGGAAATAATTTGGAGTTTGAACTGTTTCGATTAATTCCATCCGCACACGCCTATATAAGATATAAATTCGTTGATGACTAAGGTATTTTTGACATTCAAAATGATGGATAGTAGCATATCAGACATGTAATCTGATGGGTAATTTATTTGTTTCATCGATAATCTGTATAATATAAACGTAATGAATGAACTTTAATTCGAATAGAATTCTTCAGTTTTCAACCTTCTTACCCAAATGTGCTGATTGACTAGCATGTTCCAGTAATAATCCTCCCACACTCAACATTAACAGTTTTATGCATAATAATGAAAGGTCAGAGTCTCGGTGGAAATCCTGCCTGGAAATCAATCATTGTTTGACTAATTGCACTTTCTGTCTGAACCTGTATGGTTGACGATTTTAATGTGTTTACTGTTGCCTTATTTTATTAGCTCAGTTATGTACAATAGTATGTGAAAAAGTACTACAAATACCATAAAATATTTCACACTCATTAACCGGATTATTTTGTATTTCGTGTTGAAAGTTGTCAATTACCTGTATCAATAAAAACTATGTGTATAGTTAGTTATTGACGTCAAATTATCCTATAAAAAAGTTAAATGGTTTAATATTTAAATGTTTACTCTGAAGGTTTAGATTGTATTTTAAAATTAAATAAAACTAGCAAAATCCAATTTATTCTGAACAAATCTCCGATAATTTCATGTTGATCTCAAATTCCAGTAGAACTCAGTAGTAGATTTTTGCCGTTCCATAATCTTACGCGGACAGATCTGTTTCATCATGATTATTTTCATAAAAGTATTTGCTCCGACTACAGTTGTTTGTATATTTTCTCAAAATCAGTATTTCCCCCTTTTTTAAAGACTTTCGAGTTTCCCCAAATTTCTTATTTTTAACTGGAAAAATACTTAAAACTCTATCACTGCCATCAAAAAGAATCAAATGTAACTTAAGGCTGTTCTTTTTGTTTGAATTTTCTTCTAAACGCGCCAGCCTGTACTCTGCGTTCAAAGGAAAAACTTGCCATTGCAAACTTGCGACGCTCAAATATACAAAATTTAATGCATGCGAAGTAATAACTATTTGATAGGAAACCGTGCGCAAGAAAGATTCCAGTTTACAGTGCAAAAACTGACAAAAAATCTAAATTATTGAACTTCCGCTCTAGAGTTAACGTAGTGTGATTTAAAAAAAATATTTTCATGAAGTTCAACACGTAGAATTGATTCGATTGGTGGAGAATCCTGAGGAAATTGCATATACGGGTAAAAAAGAATTTGATAAATTTCTAAATACTTTGATTATAGTTACTACTAAAGTTCGGCAAGTAAATTGCATATAATTTATGGCGACCAGTAGTTGTTTTACAAGTCCTTATCTTTTCATTGAAATATCGCACGCGTCAATTGGCTTCGTATTTTGGAAGCGAGCGAGGAAGTTCGGTAACGCTTTTTACCAAAAGCTAAAATTGCCATGCTCCGAACTACCTTAAATCAAAGTAAATTTAACTACAAAGAATAAACTGAAAATATGAATAAACACATGAAAGCCTCAAAAAGTGTACAAAAGAACAAAGACTACAGTTTGTAATCGTATTTCATTTTAAGTACAAAAATCAAGTATCTATTACATAAAATAAAGTTTCACTGGAAATAATGCCCTTAAAACTATTAATACATATTATTTAAAAGCACACGATAGCTTTAAAAATAAGTGTAAAATTTGAATTAAACTACGGATAGCTGGACTGTATTTAACAGAATAATTTCACTATCAAATACAAATTAAAAAGTAAAGCTTCACATGTCATCTCATATTTCGAATTACCTACTGGATATTGGATATAAAAACCAGAAATGACGTCTGCATCACAGAAGTTAAAATTTTATGAGTAATAAATGCGTTCAAAATTTGTTGATTGAGGAAATTTTCTAAATATCTTTATGCCATCTAGTATTAGGGTTGCGGTATCATGCATTATGTATCGATGTATCATTTCGCCAGGTCTTGCTGTTTAGTTGTTTGCAGGCTCGACTTTAGGCTTGATGCTGAAAAGGGCAGCCCAATTTGCCACGTTTTAGAATTTGTCCAATCGGTGGAACACACGCATGATCTGTATGATAAATATTCATGGGAGAAAATGCTCTGTCGAGCTTATGCCAGAAATTGCGCTTGATGCATATTGTAAGTATTTTTATTGAATATTCGTTAGACTACTAGAATACAAATGTAATCGATGAATTTATGATGACACACTTCAAATTCATGGGTTAACATGAATCTCGAAGTAACATGACCTTCTAAATATATCTAGCCTATCATTCTCGGATTGGAGTTTTGCTATGAAGTTACGAATGATTGAAGTAAAATCGCAGTCGAGCTGTGGCAGCAAGTTGTGTAACAAAAAATAAAAGCTTTGGTCTCGCTTCATTGTCATACAAGATTGTTCGACGTTCAGTGTGTAGAGCTGAACGGAGCAACCAAGTTGTCATTTGAAATTTTTTCTTGCAACTTTTCAATTTTGCAGTTATTGCCATCACTTAACAAGTCTAAACACTCCTTTGAATCTATGATTCATCTTTAGTACCTGCATAAATGGTAGGTAGTAGGTACTCATAAAACCATTTAATACTATAATTATGAAAATTGTCACTGTGCGCTGCGCGAAATTTTACCATTACCTACTTTTTGTTTTTTAACCCTTGATTTTGACTGCTTCTTTCATAGGATCCCTTGCACAAAGCCAGGCCAACTATCTACAAGTTGGAAGTGTGTCGAAGGAATCAAAATATTACATAATCCATGCGAATTCTTTTGAAGCATTTCGGATAAGACGACGATCATAAGCAAGTATGGCCAAGCCACGGTATAATACAACACACTTGTAGAATCAAACGCCTGCTGCCATTATCGAAGTTTTCCAACAAACGAAACCAAATGACCACAGATAAGTCTCGGAAATTCTTCGAAAAATAATCCTGTTACTCCCTTTTATAGCCGCGTCAGTTATGTAACCTGATGAAATTTGACTTCAAACAAAAATGCTAATGTTCTGTCTGTTTTTCCTTATAGGCATTGGTTATTCTATTCCATTACTTCCTTTAAGTAGAGTATACACGAAACTACTTGTTTGTCTTGTTTTAGAATTAAATTGACTTCCATCACAATTCAAAGCATCAATTAGTGGAATTTTTATTGAAGCTCTAATTGTTTACAAGGTTTCAGTACATATACTCTTCAGAATCAGTGTAATAATATAATAATACCTCTATGGTTTGAAATGTTTCGATTACCTCCATATCCTCATATGCCGATAACACATAAATTCGATGTGGATTACTGTACGTTTCTGAGATTCAAAAATAAGATAGTAGCATATCAGACAGGTAATCTGATGAGTAATTTATTTCAACGATAGTCTGTGTAATATAAACGTAGTGAATGAATTTTACTTTGAATAGAACTCTTTAGTTTTCAGCCTTACGTACCGTAATGCGCTGATAGTTTAGTATGTTATAGTAATGATCTCCCCAGATTCAAAATTAACAGTTATGTATGATGAAAGGTCACAGTATTGCTGGCAGTTTTCGTTCAATATATTTCATTGCTTAGTGAAGAAATCGATGATTATGTAAAATATCAATGGCTTGTCGATTTAAACGAATCAAAATATATTATTTTATTTGTATTGATTGCTGCAGTTAAATCCTGAATGTAAATCACTCATTGTTAGCTATTAAATTTTTTGTTTGAACTAGTATGGTTTAAGATTACAGTTAACTAATTTTATTAACTCAGTTATGTACAAAAGTATTAAATATTTCACACCAATAATCAGAATTATTTTGTATTTTGTGTTGAAAGTTGTTAATTACCTACATCAATAAAAACTATTTGTATAGTTATTGACGTTAAATTAGCCTTTGTAAAAGTTATTTAAAAAAGGTTTACTCCAAAGGTTTAGATGATTGTGAAACATATTGTATTGGAGTAATAAAACTAAAGCAACCCAGAATTAAATAAAACCAGCGAAATCCAATTTATTCTGAGCAAATTTCAGAAAATTTCATACCGATTTCAAATTCCTCTAGAATTCAGAAACAGATTTTTCCCGTTCTAAAGTCTGACGCGGAAGGATTTCATGATAATCATTTTCATCAGAGCATTTTCTCCCACTAAATTTTGTATATTTTTCCAAAATTATTATTTCCTCATTTTCTTACGACTTCGCATTTTCTCCCAATTTTTTGTTTTTACTCATAACTATACTACCTGAAAAACATAATTAAATAACAGCACATGAAAGCCTCTAAAAGTGCACAAAAGTTCAAAGACTGCATTTTGTAAATATATTGCATCGTAAGTAAACCCTCAACAAAAATCAAAATATCTATTAAATCAAATAAACACTTTCACCGCAAATAATTACCTTAAAAATATAATTATTCGAAAGCACCTTTAAAAATTTAGGTGCAAACCTTGAACTAAACTACAGGTACTGCCTTAAATCACATAAGTTCACAATCAAATACAAACTAAAAAGTAAAGCTTCACATGTCCTCTCACTCATACCTCGAAATATAAATATAATGAATAAAGCCAGAAACAGTGTTCAGAGGTTACAAATTTTAAAATTTTAAGCGTCATATAAGCGTTGCTTTGAAGATCTTTACAACATTTTTTTCGGTACCATAAATTGCGGTATCAAGTGACCAGCTTTATTTGTTCGGTTGTTTGCAGGCCCAAATTTAGTTTCGATGATAATAAGGTGAGCCCAATTGGCCACGTTGCAGAATTTTTCTAATCAGTGGAGCACGCGCTATTATATTAAAGGGAAAAACTTTTCTGCTAAGATCCAATTAGCGCTTTAAGTGCTTGAATAATAGATTAGGTGTTGAATTCATCGATTTTATTCCGCTTTCAACTCATCTCATCCTTTGACAAGACATTTACCTTGCCTATAATTAATTTGATAGATAGTTTTTTTTTTAGATATAAGTCTTCAGATGGGTATCTAATCTGCATATACCTTTACCGGATTACCAATGTTAATACATATTAGAAAACACCTAACCAGCGAAACTAGTTTGACATATATTGCATGTAAACCCAATATCACTAATTTTATTACGAATACAAAAAATGCGAAAGTTAGCCCAATTAATATCAGATTAAGTAATTCCATTAAATTATGTATCTAAACCCAGTGTCAAAATAAAAAATGTCCAGATTAAAAAGGCTACATCTGCTGGTGAGTAACTGAAATTACTTTAAGTATTTGCAGGCAGGGTTTTGGCATTGTTGTTGATCCGCCTGATAACCGCCACGTTGCAGAAATTGGCGAATCAGAAAGCTACACGATGGGTTATACAAGAAATATTCACGGCAGCAATTAAAAGGGGCTTATGCAAGTCAATGAATTGTACATACAATATCTTGCAACAATTTCATGCGTTTCCTGATTCGATCATGATCATGAGTCCTTGTCTTACGATTATTACTATGAGTATGACTGCTTTGAGGTTTTTAAATCGGTCCTCTTAAACTAGACTTGAAATTGTGCTCCCCATAAAAATAGATTTGATAGCTACATATCTTGTACGCAAAATGGTATAATCCTTCCTAAGAACCAATAAGTAATTTGAATGTAGCTAAACTAAAGGTTTCATCTCATAATTCAACTTAGCTTTTTACAGGCTAGACAATAAAATGCGTAAAACCAATGACGCAGAACAAATTTCATGTCAAATGCCAAGCCTTTTTTGCCATGGTGAGGCTTCCATAATGGTCCTGGAACAGCATTAGTACCTCATATATAGTGATGCTTAAATTGTGGGTGAGCTTCTTCGGCAGGTTGCAAGGCGCTTTCTGTTAGAAGACGGCAAAAGGTCTAAGCTCGGTCTCAGAGCTTCATTTCTGTACTGTAACTCAGCAAGCTGGTTGTATTTTGGACTTATCGTTAGTTATAAAGCTGTTTTGCTTGTAGAATCGCCAAAGATGTGATATATAATTCATTAAACGGTAAGCTAACCTTTTTAATTATAATAACATCTGAGTCAACTAAAACAACATGGTTAGACGACATTGTGATGCAAATTAATTTTTTTTAAATTAATTTTTACAGGAACTCCTCTTTAGCAGCAGCGGTCCTCGACAATTTCGCAACGAACGCACTGACAAGACACCTGAGGCCATGAATCCTGTTCTAGAAATTTTTCACGTTGCTTCGCCGAAGACTTTGCTCAAGAAACTCGGATGGATAACCGTCAGTAAATTTCAAAATGCAGTTCGGGTAGCGTTCTATCACAAATCTCTTGCCAAGAAAACTTTATGAACACTTGTAAGGGTAACGCGATGAGGATGAGGCGATGAGCTTTAAACTAGCTGGTAGTTAGTCTTCTCATATAAATCCTATCTGTCAAATGGGTAACACTGATTTGTAATATTTAAAATACCTATAGCTTTTCCTCGTCCTTTCCCGCTGTTGTAGCCAATGAATTCTATGAATGTAATTTGTTCTGCTGGCAGGTTTACTCAAAAAATATATCGGGTAGTTTCTTTTCCATTCTGAAACGTTCGATATGACATATGACATGAATTAGTTGCTGACTTCGATATTTTTGTACATGGATTCCAATATACATAATAGGTAGGATATCAGACAGGTAACCTGATGGTCAATTCATTTATGCAAACGCATGTTTACGTCCTCATCAGTGAGCTGATCATTAAGCCTTTTCCAATATTCTTCGTCAATCCATTCCGCATTGAAAAGTCAGAATCTTACTGTAAAATTCTTCGACAATATACGGAGATAATTTTGAAATGCGCCGAGTTATAATACAAACCAATAATCGGTATTTGATTTAAAATTTGTAAAATGTAATAGCACAGCTATTTCATTCATTTATATTAACTCTGTGAAGTTATAAATCTTGCGCCTGTTTAAATTAGATATGCTTATCTATGTATTACATGATTGTCTTGTTTAAAAATATGTTTCACATGAGTTTGATGTATTCATTGATACCTAATTTTAATAATTCAGTTATACACAAAAGCGCTACGAATCCCACTAGGAATTTTGGGTAAAGGTTTTTTGTAAGTTCTAAGCTGTTATGGATTCGACTTAATTATAACATTAAGAAATAGTCGTGTGATTGTTGACTTTCAATTACCTACGTTTTTCAAAAGTGATTTTAATACAGAGTTGCGTTAAAAGTTTGTATGATAATTGTGATACATTGAATTGGAATATTAAAGCAACCAGAAATTCAATAAAACTAGCGAAATCCAAGTACGTTTTTATTCTTTAAAAAACTGTTATAATTTGATGCCAATGTCGAATTCCAGTTTCCAGGAGCGTTTTTTAACAGACGCTTCCAACTTTTTTAAACTGAAGGTTCTGCTTCATCAAAATCATTCTTATCAATGTAATTGCTCTGAGTACCTTTTAATATCATATTTCAACTAATGCTCATCCTCATTAAATTTTATATATTTACATTTTTCGGATTACTATTATTTGTAGTGAAATTAAATTATTATATAAACGGAGAAATAATCGCACTTATAATTTGAAGCCAATGATTAGGGGTAATCGACTATCTACAGTCATAAAATTCATGAACGCTTTTCTACGTCAATCAAATATTGCAAAGAAATAAAGCATCACGTCATCTCATATCTTAAATGAAATATAGGATATTAAAGCCGAAAACAGCGTTCAGGTTAACAGTTGTACGTGCAAATGTGAATCATAAAAGTAACAAATCAAAAATTGTTAATTCTCTAACGCTTTTTAATTTAAAGATCTAAATAGAATTTAGTTTTAGGCGGCCACGCGTCATGTGACCAACTGTGTTTTTTTGCAGGCTCAATTTTAGCTAAGATGATGAAGACAGCAAACCAATTGGCCACGTTTTAGAATTTGTCCAATCAGCGGGGCACACGCTTGACTAGTCCGATAAAAACTCATGGGACAAAATCGGATGTTGAGCTTATGCGTATTACACTTGACACTTATTTTAGAATTCTGCATTGCATTTGTGTTTACCTAGTCTAGAATACACAACACACAAGAAATCTCTGGGTTGCTTATGCCTCATGCCACCGTTTAAATTGATTTGATTCCCAATATGTGAACATGTAGATTGCATAAGCTTAGGAAGACCTAACTAGTGCTACCGGGTGATCTACTGAATAAAGAATGGTAAGATTGTAAAATAAAATTATTAAAGTATATGTCAGGTCGAGCTGTATCAACAAGCTGTGTAACACAAGTAAGCCGTGCTTGGGCATCGCAGCTTCATACACACTTCGAACTTCGACCATGTTCATAAGGGCTGAACAACTCTGGGTGTTATTTCCAATTCTTGCTTGTACTAAATAAATTTAATTTTGAAGTAATCCTTATCGCCATAAGTTAATTTACTCGTCTGAAATCTACTACTCCGATACATCTAATAATGGTACACAGCAAATCATTTAATCTTGAAAATTGTGGCTGAGTGATATTTGTTTATTTTTTGTTTCTAACCATTGATTTTACCTTCCTTTTCTAGGATTCCGTTCTAAAAGCCGGACCCACCATAGGCTGGAGTTTGAACTTGGAACTTGGAACGACGCCGAACGAGGAATCAGAAGATCCGATACTGCTGATCAAAAATTTTGGCGGAGGTGACGATCACAAGCGAGTTTGGCTACTGTATTTAGCTATATATTCTTGTAGGACTGAACGTCTGCCATTCATAAATTAAAACATAAAGTACATTAACCAACAATCATAAACAAAATGAAAAAGTCTCGGCAAAACATCGTTTGAAGAATATTATTCCCTCTGTTGTGCGCTGAAACCTTGTCAGATAGATAACCTGATGAAATACCTAAAAACAAATTACTTATGCCCTGGCTGGATTGCATTTACATCTTTCGTTTACATTTGTAGTTAAACGATTGCTTTCTGTCTGAACACATTTAACTAAATTCGAAAGTATAAAGAGAAAAAATATTCTTAAATTTTGTACATTTTATCCAACAGGTAAATTCCAATATTACTGTAAAAATTGACCTAATTAAAACGTAAGCAGGCCGCGTCGGACGTACATTCAGCAAAGTCAGCTATGTTAACGATTTAAAAAAATCTCTCTTAGCCAAATCTTTACTCACTTACTATAATATGTTTTTAATATTATAAAAATGGCTTATTTAAAAAAAAATGCAAAACAAAACGACGCCTAAAATTTTAGATTTCAAGAAATAACGAAAACTTCCTCAATGATGTCAGACAGGTAATCTGACTGTATATTTATTCTAATGGTACCGTAATTTGGCTTTGGTAAATCTATTGGTACCATCAAAAATGAATTATCTGAGCAAAAACTTGGGTACATTACTGCATAGCCGATAATCTTCTAAAATATCTAGTAGGTAAGCTAATTGATCATCGTTGGTTATTAATTTATCCTTGTCGGAAAGTGGAGTTTAAATGAACAAAATAAAACGATGATCAAATTCTTCGGAAAATATATTGAAAGTTCTGTTCTTTTAGTATTTTTAGCATTATATTATTGGTATACCCAGGGTGATTGGACTTTGTTTATTTGTTGGTTCCTTCCCCTTAAACTGGGCGCAGGCCAGTACACAAGCTGTTGTCAATTGTCAAGACACCCTGGGTATACCCTATTGTTATCCCTATACATATGTATGTATGGTACATTAAGATACTTACGTTTAAAAATACCGATTGATCTTTCCTGTCTTCTATCCCTGTAGTGGCTACGAAGCCAAATTACAATTTTTCCTTCCAAAGTCGAAAAAATATCAAATTTTCGATCATTGTGCGTGCTGCTAAGCAAAGTCTTGTGATTCATTCTGTTTTAGGTTAATTAATTTGGAGTTTTAACTGTTTAGATTTCATCCTAGGTAGTCCATCAACAAAAATTAAATTATGTCTATTAAATAAAATAAAAACTCAACTACAAACACCTTAAAAATTGTAATATTTAAAATCACACGATGTAAACCTTTATGCAAAGTTAAATTAAACTACGGGTAGTCCGACTGTCTTCATTCATATAAGTCACAATCAGATAAAAAATAAAACGTAAAGTCTTCAAATGTCATTTCATGCCTCGAATTAAATAATATATGAAATACGAAAGCCAGAGACGCTGTTCAGAGTTGTACATCACAAAAGTTAGAATTTTAATAGGAGTCATAAATGCGTTCAAAATTTGTTGATTTAGCACATATTAAAAAGATCTTTACGACATCTAGTCTTTGGTTTGCAGTATTATGCGTACGTATCATATCATGTGGTTAAGTTTTGCTGCTTAGTTCGGTTCGTTTGTTTGCAGGCTCAATTTTAGTTTCTATGATGATTAGGACAGCCCAATTGGCCACGTTGCAGAATTTGTCGAATCAGTGAAAGACACGCTTGATTGTATTACAAATATTCATGGGAGAAACTGTTCTGGCGACCTTATACATGACAGTTTGACATCTTGTACTTGTATAAGCATTTATTGTATTTTCGTTGGACTAGAATACGGGTTATCTTTCGGTTTCTCTTGGCACATTTTATATTGATGGCTACTATAAGCCTCGAAGTAACATATGAGCTTCTAAATATGCCCAGCCTAATAGTTCTGGATTAAATTTGTGCTAATAAAGTTATAAAAGATTGACATTGAAGTATATTCAGTATCAGTACGGTCGAGCTGTTGTGGTAACAAGTTTTGTAACAAAAACTCAACGCTTTACTCTCGCATCAGCTTCATAGAAGATTGTTCGACCCGTCGAAGGTGTTAGTGCAGTGCATAGATGGAGCTGCCAGACAACTCTGGTTGTCAATTTCAATTTTGCCGTAATCGCCATCAATTTAAAAGTTCTCTCACTCTTCTGAAAAGGACACATATTTATTATCAACATACATAAATGGTACCCATTCCTCATAAAACCATTTAAGATAATTATGAAAATTTGTAGCCGAACGCTGCGGTTGCGCGATACTTTAACTTCAGTATTTCTTTTTTAACCCTTAATTTTGACTGCATTTTTTCAGGATTCCTTTTTCGAAGCCAGCCCAACGACGAGCTGGAAGAATGTTCAAGCAGGAATCAAATGGGATCCAGCTTCTTATACCCTGGATCCAGGCGAATGCTTTTGAAGCATTTCGGTTTGAATAAGACGACTTATCACAACATCACAGGGGAGTATGACCACGGTATAATATAAAGTCATTGAAGAATCCATGCCTTCCTGCCATTTTCGAAGTTGTACCTGTACTACTGACCAACAGACGGAAACGGTATGAACACAGAAAGGTCGTGCCACACTCCTTGGGAAAAAAGTCCTACTCCTCTATCTAGTAGCCGCGCCAGATGGGTAACATGGTGAAATTTTACCTGAAACAAAAATTTCAAATTTCTGCATTTTCGTTCGTGTGCTTTGTTTTCGCCTGTGTTCATAGGCATTGAATTATTAATAATTTAATTAGGCAATTCTATACCTGAATTTACTAAAAAAGCTCATTTGACATTGGGTAATAAATAAATTAGTAATTGTTTCGAACATGATAGTTTTGAGTACAGATACGAAACCAAATTGATGTAATCCGTTAATAACTCGAGTTTAAACGCAATAAATCCAAATCTTAGCATGACTTGCGTCAGCCCAAATGAAGCTCCTAAGTTTGTATTTAAACCCTGTTTTTCGAGATATAGATTCGTATACTGATTTAAACCCACGCTTCTGCTTTGCGGAATAAACTGATTTACACACTTTGTAAAAACTTGAATCAATAATACAATATGACATACATCGATCGTAAAACTTTTCTGTAAGAAGTGCAAAAATTCCCTAGAATTAAAAAACTATTAAGAACAGCATGCAGGTGCTAATTCTAAAAATTGTCCGAATTTGAAATGGTGGGTAATTTTGCGAAGCCCTTATTATTGTATAGCATTATGCCAATAAAATAAGAGTCCACTGCTAAAACTAATGCATCAAAGCGCTTTGGCTGTCCTAACAAATAAAGCGTTGTTATTAAAATAACCGCGCTAATTACGATCGAACTTAATGTTGAGACCCAAGTTGCTAGTGATATGGACCTTTGCAATCCACCGTAAGTAAGCTTTGCAAGTTTGTTAATAAAAAGTATTTCTCGATGATGAAAATCGAACTTGATCATATTGCTGATTGTGAAATTAAACATTCAGTAATAGTAGCATTGCTTATTCACCAATTAAAACGAAATAATACATCTCCTCTGTACACCCCCAGCATAATCGTTTCGATATAAAGCGTCAAATGTTGATAGAATTTCGTATTCTATCTTGAAAATCAAAACATAGGCTAAGCAATTCCCCTGAAGCACTTTAGTTAGGCACTTCTTTAAATATGGATTAACTTATTTAAATGTTAATAGAATAATAATTATTACAGATAATTACGAGAAATGAATTGTACATACATTAGGAATAGCAGAATTCCTCTTACATTGGTAATAAATCGTTCTAACTATTTATATTAACGGTGTGTGCCATCATGTAAATGGGTCACAATGCAACACAAGGTACAGATGTAATATTCTGGGTACGCACGTTTTTAGGAAGACCAGAAGGTCTACTGGGATGCCCCCGCCGCCCCAGTGTCAGTGAGGCTGATGATACTTTTTAGTTTAGATGTGCAAGCATCGTAATTCGCACCACCTGGGAAAACAATGTAAGAAACTTTTTAAGAAAGATTTTGTAAGCACATACAGGAAATTAAATTTTTGATCAAAGCAAAAAATAAATTAAACACCTCTCAGTACCTTTTGAGAACAACATGTATGTAAAGCCAATCAGAAAGGTGCAATATGCGTACGCGATGAAAAATCTCTGCAGCAAAAATATCAATCAAAAAATATTTACGCAGCTAATAAAGTACATTATGTTAAGCTATTGAAAACCACAATATGTCCAAGTCTCATGATTTAAATGTGTCACAAGTCACAATGTGATATAAGATAATATAGTTGATGCCATATGCAAAAAACTTCTGGTCTCAAGGGACCGTAAGGCATGTTTTTTATAGCCAGTTTTATTTAAGTTAAAATAGCAATATAAAAAACAAAACCATTTTTTTCACGACACAGCCATTTTATTCAACGCAAATATTTCAAATAATCGGGTACCTAATCCAAAAAAAACAGTTGCCAATGAATTTAATAAACTAAAGCCAAGGTATTTTATATGCTACCTTTGAACAATTGGATTGACCAATAATGTTAGGAATAATAGTATGTATAACATGGGCCTATCCACACGTTTGAATACAAGTATTCATCTCAATTTCACAAAGCCGTTCATATCCCGGCTTCTGCCGATAGCAGGTTTTGAGCTTTTGGCCACAGCTATCCGCACACTCTGCGGACATTCCATATGTACCAATAATTGGTGGCAACGCCACTACAAGCATCGAAACTAGCAAGACGCAGCTCAAAATACTGGCAATCTTCATTTGCCTGAAAAAAAAAAAACAAAAGGTTAGCAACGACCCAACGCCTATAAAGTGTGTGACTAGTTAGTTGGTTTTAAAGTTCATACTTACTTAAGTACAATTTAGTTCTCTCTGCGATTTGAGAATTTGAGGAGTGATTTCTCGAAATTGATGACATAAAGCTAGAGTACGATTCTATTTATATGCTTTCATTTCTCAAACGAATCAGAGATATAGGCTAGAATAATTATTCTAAATTTGTAACTAGCAACACATTAAAATCAAATTGGTTCTGGAAAAACCACCGATAATTTGGTTTCTTCCTGCACGGACTTTTCGGTGTTAAAAAAATCCCCCCACCCCTAGCAAAATAAAACGGCTGCCACACTGGATCATAGTTTTCGTTTTTATTTTTCAAAACGTTTTGTTTGCTAAGCCAATTCAAAAAGTCCTTGTAATTCTGACTTCGCTTCGCTTCGCTGACATTAGAAATCATAAATACCTAAAATGGGAATATTTTGGCGTCTAGTTTCTATACTTTCGGCTCCTGGAATAATAATAAGTCTTCACTAATTCCAATTTTTAGCGCCCAGCATCACATAGCTGAGAACTGTTATTATTTCTCCAGATCCTCGTTAAATTGGAATTTATCATTTCAATCACAACTAATAAAATTTTGGATTCCAAGTTCCGGCTTATTTTCAAAGCACCCCCAGGAATGTTTTTCTAGAAACACTTCTGATTGAACCTCGAACACTCCAGTTGGTGTTGCTAGATAAAACAAATGGATCACATAAATGCATATGGACTTATGTGATTAGCTAATAGACAATACAATAAAATACAATTAATGTGTATACCTAGCTTACCCGCACTAATCAACCATTTTATT
Organism: Ceratophysella communis; assembly: GCA_009869905.1. Lineage (NCBI taxonomy): Eukaryota > Metazoa > Arthropoda > Collembola > Poduromorpha > Hypogastruridae > Ceratophysella > Ceratophysella communis. The sequence goes on from VNWX01000882.1 coordinate 16,569, forward strand.
TTGAATTAGCATGCCAGTGGCAAAACTAAACGAAACTTAAGTAACTAAGCAATTAAATGAAAAATACCAACAACGATAAATGCTTTGAGTTTTCACTTCGACTGTTAAAGTAAAGGTACCACAAACTAAATTTCGTCAATTATTGATTAATCCTCATTCATTTTAGGTTAAACCTCTGCCATTTCTTTCACTTACAAATTGGAGAATAGCTAGATGGATTTCTAAGAATTTTTAGAATTAGAACTATATAGAATAGCAAGCAGGTTGAAGCTTTAAAAATATGCCAATTCGAAAAATTAATACATTTCGCGAAGCTATTATTATTGTCCAGCATTATGGAAATAAAATAAAACGGTTCTGCTGAAACTGATGTGCAACAAAGCGCATTTCCTATCATAGCGGTTACATCGTCATATTAAAAATAACTTCGGTAATCACAATCGAAATTAATATCAAAACCCAGGTAAGCCGGTAAAATGGCGTAGGCTTAATATTTTCTAGCCCGCAATAAAATACTTCAAATGCCCGCAAAACGTTAACCATTAAAAAGTAAAGATTTGCATGTCATTTCATATATCGAATTAATTAATGGATGTGAAAGCCAGACGAGATGTTTTGAGGTATGTATCACAAAATTTAGAATTTCAGAAGTCATGAAAATACATTTAAAACTTCTTGATTGAAGCCGCCTCCAGTCCAGTGGCATATGTAGCATTATTGACGATTTTTTCCATAAAACAGCGGTATTGGCTTAACTCCAGTTTTCGGACATGGCATCGATTATCGATACGTCGGGAAAATTATATTAAATTCGAGGGAAAGAGGTTTAGTTTTCAAATTTGATCCGCGAAATTGCCACCTAACAAATTTTCAGACGCCCAATTATCGTTCCGCCCATTCTTTGCTTTGCCAAATCATCGCTTCGTCCAATTGTCGCTGTCGCTTCGCTCAACTGTCGTTCCGCCCGATTGTTGCTGCCCAGCTGTCATCTCATCTCAGCCCAACTGTCGTATGCCCAACTATCGCCGGCCAATTCTCGTCTACTGTATTTGCACAGTGGAAAGAGTAGAGGTATTCAATCTCCGTAATTTAGATACGCCCGGCGTCCTTTGACGCGTCTAAACAAACTTATATGCCGATCCGTACTAATAAATCCAGCAATTACTGTAGCAGTGCCCTACACAATGGTCCACGATGCCTTAACCCTCTTCTGGTCTCACGGGGCCGTCAGGCAGGCTTTTTAACCATTTTTGTTTCAGTCAAAATAGAAATATAAAGAACC
>VNWX01000883.1:0-17850 GCA_009869905.1 Ceratophysella communis
TTTCTTCGCCTATTTTACAGTAATCATAGCCGAATGTAGTAGAAAAACGCTGCCGAATTTCGAAGCTGACTACACGCCGACATGTTAGGCATTTTTCTAATTTTTGAGCTTTTTGAAAACTCTCGATAGTAATTGTCGTAGCTTTGCCAAGGTCTTCTAAACGTTAGAAAGACACCTAAAATATGAGATTTCGGAAGAAGCAACGCATTCGGTCCAGATTAATGCGATTGCAGCTGAGAGAATCCGTACAATAGGGGACAGTCAATTCAATAGACATTACTCGTTTGCCTGGTCAGATCAGGGACTTTCCCCGCTCATTAGTCACTTTCTTCTTGCAGCCTTGCCCATAGCCTTTTTCCTGCAACACACCGACTATTGTTACCCCTGGTACTTTCTTCTTATCCATGTACCACTTTCTCCAAATCCACTGGATTATCTGTTCGCTCAACTAAATAAGACTCCACTCCTTCAAATGTGACAAGTCTAATCTCTTTGTCAGAAATTCATGTCCAAACTATTATCCTCAATTACACAAAGAAGATCTCTGAAACAACAGCCGGAGGTGAATGAGTAGTAAAACAGAAAATAACCCAGGGCTCATTAATATTCACAAAAGTTGGGAACATACACGGACCGCTAAATGTTAAATGGTAGTCAAACTTTGTTTTAATTTTTAAACTTTTCATCATAATTCTTCAAACATCGCCCAAAGACCTCTCCGTTAAACTTTTAGCCGAGCCGGGGCTTATGTCCTTTGAATTGAAAAGAGAGAGGAGTCCAAGCTAAGGCCAAGGTTTAATTATAATATTCTTTGAAGCGGACGCGGCTTAAGCCTTAAGAAGTTCGCTACTAGGTATGTACTTCATAATGGATAGCTAGGGCTCAAAGGGAATGAGCTAAAATTGGAGACTATTTTGATGAATCCAGATCCTTTTCTGTCCATATGCACGCAGTCTAAGGCTAAATTAAATAATTCTGAGAGTGGGAGTGCTTTTCATTAGGCTGAACTCGCGGTCTACGCAAAACCAAGTATCTTTTTCATTTAAATTGTATTTTGTGCAGGGCTTAGTAAATTTCCGTATCTGTATCTGTAGCTCTTCTGTGTGCAAATCTGTGCTTAGCACGTGCCGAGCATATTTTAAGCATGTGAAGTTTCCGAATAATGAAAACTTAATCAAGTAGACTGAGAACTGAGAATGACACAATCAGCGGATTATTATTCAAAGGCTTGCCTTGAGCTAAGAACGAGTTAATGAACTCGAGGGCTTTAGGCCTTGATGACCTTTTTAGATTTATTAAATCAAATAAACTTAATTAAACCTTTCCTCCGAAGCTCATTAATGTGGACATTTGTTATTGTCTCTGCTTTACGTAGCTCCTGCCCTTGGCAAGTAACATTTCTCAGCGTTGGACTATATTGACTTTGGCTTTCTTCATTTAATTGTGACCTAGAATCCACCCCACGACTAAGCCGAGCACAACTCCGAGGTCATGCACATCCCTTGACACGCCAGATGGGCCGGTAGACCAGAAGAAGAGTGAGCCTCCAATTATTCGACGTCAAGGCTCCTCTGCGGATGGAGAGGCGATTAAGATCGTAATTGATGACGTCGACTCGGCTTCGGCCAAAAAGGACAATAATAAAATCCAATCCAATGACGTCTCAGAACTTCGAACTCGCGTCGTTCGGCTAACGAAGAGATGCTCAGGATAGAGGGTATCAAAGTAAGCCTGTCATGTCATTAAAAATTTGTGTACACTACAATTTGTGTGATACTCATACGCCTACACCCAAAAATTTTCCAATAAAAAGTTTGAAGTTATGGGTCTCTCGGCTGTATTAAAACGAATTTTTGTCGAATTTCAATTGCCAATTGGATGTTTTTCTGCTATGAAAGTGGATATCAGTGGAACTTTCACCGGTGAAAGCTTCTATGCTGAAACAGCGTGCCTTCAAAATGAGCCCAAAAGTCTAAACATGCAAAAATGCCTAAAATTTTAGAACAAAATGCTTGAAATCTCGCGAACACATAGCATAATACTTACACCTAAAATTAGCTTAAACCTACAGAAATCTCCCCTAAAACCATCATTTTTGTAATTTAATTACAGCACGGGGTTTCGGAATCCGAGTTGTTGGCGGCTGCAGCTCAACGCAAGGAGAATCCTGGTAATCTGCGAGCGCGGGTCGCTCGTGTGACCGCAGGAAGTGGTGCAGACTTTGCAGGGATTCGACGGGGTGACGTGGTGTTGACTTGGAACGGCGTTCGCCTCACGAACCTCACCTTTGAGGAAACATGCAAAGTCATGGATGCCTCCGGGGACTCTGTCGAGCTCACCATCGCCTCCTTCGATAAGTGAGTTTTCTCCGCCCTGTTTTCTCCTATTAGTTTATTTATTGAACTCTCTGCCAAACTTTCTCTTTGTAACTTTCTCTGTGCTCAAAAGGCTGTCTTGAGCCCCTTTGCCTTGTCCCGTGTGTGTGCGGGGAGGAAGCCTCTATTATGCTCAAAATGATAAGACCTTTTAACGACTTTCTTCCAAAAACTTTCCATTTTCTTCCTTGTTACTCAAATTATTATAATGGGGGAAGCAGTCTGGAGCGGCATTAAAAGGGTCCTTTAGTGTCCACGGTCAATTCGGCTTGGTTGTTTCTACGCTAATTAAATGAAATATATATCAAAATATGAAATCTTAAATTTAGTAACGTGCCTTTTCCATGCCACAGATCTGGATCCCTATACTTTTTTTAAATTGTCTCATAGCTTTTAATTCAATGTGCTTGTATTCTATAATGAAAGGTGGTTTGACTTGACAGCGTATTTATGCGTCAAAATAGGCATTATTTTATATTTTGAGTCTTTACCTGGCCAAACAGTTGTTTATGATTGCCTGACTTCGATGGGTACTTATCTAACACTTGCGCACTTATGTGCGAATGCCAGTCATCTTTTAGTGCTTATACAAATGACCGAGGCGTAAATGACGCAGAAGTCCTATTTAAAAACCTTAATTCAGTTTGATGACGAAGAGATAAAAGTGTTCTGGTTGACTAGAACTCGTTCATTGAGCAAGTAGGCTAAGTTTGAATAAATAGCAAGAGGCGACATAGCTGGGCACTACGAGTTAGTGCCAGTATGGGTAAAAATGAGGACATAAGCCCGAGTTATAAAGGATTTTCCTCTGTATAATTTTCTCTTATTTCAAGATTACGTATAAAAATGAGTGTGCTCTTGTCACCCACGCCGCTTGCAAGGGCAGGCATAGGATAGAAGGCTCTAATTAGAGCCTCTTTACAGGCCTCTTCTCTCGTGTCATCATGATATTAGAGCGTGTCGTTTAATGCCGCCCTAATTAGCAATAGACTCTCAGTCCTGGCCTAAATTTTTCTGCTTTGAATAGACTAAAATTAGAAACGTGAGCTGGTGTTCAAATGCTGAATCAAGCGACAAGCGTTGAGTACTTTTCCGGCATTTTACGGCTTTCATTCATAAATTTTTTGCAGGTTTTCAAAAGAATTAATTATGTAACTGAAGCGGATTTTCAACTTGACCTTTTGGACAAGTATAAGGTTTTACTATAGCACTTTTGGTTTTGAAATTTTCGACGTGCGACGCACAAAAGACTAAAGCCTGAAACAATTAAATTGTCTGAGATTTCCAGACTATTTACTTAACCCATAATCAGACAAGAATAAAGTAAATGGTGAATTTATATGAACACAGAAGTACATAGTTGCTAAAGAACTATAAACTAAAAACTTTCCCTTAGCTGGAAACGGGAAACAGAACATAGGCGAGACAGTTGTAAACTCAATGTAATTGGAAGAACTACCAGATGAAAGCAACAAACTAACTTTCTCCGTCTCTTCTGCTCAATGCTCTTCTGTAGCTCTTTAGCAGTAGTTTGTATTTTGTAGTTTAATCACTCTCTCGAGCTAATTAATTGAATCATAACTAAATTCTAAATTGAAATTGGGTTACGGACCGACTGTTCTAGGAAGTAATTTAAATTAATTAAAAGTTTTGGATGTTTAATTAGATGTTTGTGTGCTTCAAGTTATTATTGACCAGTATTTTATAAGTTTTGCCCATTAACACCAGTATTTTGCAATTTTGTCCATTAACAATAAATATTTGTAAAGTCATGACCAAATAAAGGCGATTAGGGCACTTGGCACCTAATTTTAGATGTCAAAACACGTTAAAAATTTCATGAATTTTGTGTATTTTCCCAGTGACACGCTCATCTCCACCACTGTACCTGAAGATGAGGGCACGACTAATTCCGAGTGGGACGAGACTGTTACTCAGAATGATACCAATGAATCATTAGGAGTGAACTCAGGTACGCTCAACAAATTTTCACGTAATTCAACTATTGCTCCAAATTCTAGGAAAGGTTTAGGTACAGACTGTAGAACATTTTCTAAGCTTTTCTTTTATTCGAGCACAAGAAAAACTTAGAATTTTCCAAGCCTTTTTAAATGCTTTTGTATTTGACACGTGTCGAAGGCTCTAATACTCCAATTTTTCAACAGGTGAACGTGGAGACATGTCTGCTACTTCGCCCACGAATCGAAGACGGTTACCAAGACTTCCCGTAAGTACCTATTCGATTATGAATGTGAAACCCTAGCAGATTTTCTTTTAAATAAGAGAAAGTAATGTACCAGGAATAGGTAGGTGGGTTGGGTAGCTAGGTTTTCTAAAGCCTCCGCCTTCAGATTCCACTTAAAGCCTATTAAAGTTTCAGCTTAAGATCTCTTTCTTGCTTTAGTTCGTGAAATATCTATTAAACTCAATTTCAAGAAATTTCAAATGCACTTAAAATAAAATAAAATTACATTCAAGTGGATTTCTAGGAAATGTAATAACATAATTTAAACTTGATCCGCTGAAAAATAGAAATAATGAAGCGTGGGCGCTGGACTCTTCATCTTATTTTCGATCAAAAATAACTCCCGGGAACTTGTGCACATAAACTTAGAAAACCGATTTCATACGTTCTCCATTTGACTAGGTTTAGGAAGATTGTGCTATATTTTAGCTCATATAAGATGTCGGCCATTGCGTAACGCGTAACTACATTACTAGCTCAAATCGGGAGTCCCAAAAGTGCACTGACTGAGGCATCTCCACTTTCTTTTTAGGCGAAGAAAGTGGAGAAACTTGAGAGAGAAAGTTGTTTTTTTGGGTTGTGGGAAGAAGGCATGATTGGATTATAAAATGCGAGAGGACATTATATGGGAAGTGAGGACGGAAGTTGTGGATCATTGAGTATATGGGTGGGCTGAGGACTGCTTGTTCATTTTCTCATTTTGATGCTGGGCACACACAGGGTGAGGGAAGGATGCAGCTCCGTCTCTTCCATGATGAGATTCACAATACGCTCGAGATTGCTGTCGTCAATATTGCTTTTGGTCAAGAAGACAGCTCGACTCTGGACCTCAATGATATTGTTATTACGTTACGCATGTAAGTACGAAAATTGGATTTGTCAGCGATAGCCTATAGGCAAATTGAACTCTATAATGAACGCAATGCAACAGTTTCCGACCGTAACGTCTCACAAATAGGCCAAATAATGAGCAAAATTAATGCAGCTTATAATTTGATTTTTAGTTAATTTTTTTTAAAATTCAACTTTCTCCTGCTTTCTCCTGGATTTTTCATTAAATCATTCTTTTAGATATTCGCAAGGATTTTTTTAAAAAAAGTTTAAGAATAATTAATTTTCTGTATTTAATCAGATTCAAAATACCGCAGTTTTTCTGTTGATATGCGCGTTAGGGTCTTCATTAGGGTCTAATAAATAGTTTATGGCGCATTTTTAGTCGAAAAAGCGTTGCTTGCTATGGCGTTGTGGTGTAAAATCGTAATTTTGCCCTGAATTCCTGTGCTTATGCAGTGGTGACAAGATTGCAAACACACGGTGGAACCAATGTACGTTGTTTACTAAAGTAAGTCCAGAAGATTTATTTGACTCGTGGTTGGTGATGGAGTTGGTGCGTGGGGCGGATTTTCTTGGAGAATGTCACGTTGACATGGGTCGAGTGTCCTTGGATGACCGACCTGTCTGGTTCCCGTTCTCAAGCAAGGGCTCTTCATCACACCGAGGATCCATTTCGCAAATTGTTAATGCTCCGCCTGGAACGACCACACCGAGTGCTCGAGAACTCGCCAGGCGTCTAAGAATGAGAGGACTTGCCGCTAGCCAGTCACAGTCCGGTAATTACTTCTCAAACACGCCTGACTTATTTTTGAGCTCATATGCGGTGTCAGGGTTTAATTAAGCTGTTAGTATTTTCCGTTGGTATTCGTTAATTAATATCGTAGCAATTCAATTATTTAGTCCACATCTGTTGTCGAAAATCTTAATGACTAAAGATGCCATGCTGCCATGTGCCAAGCTGAAACCATAAAACAATTTCGGGCCCAAATGATGAATTCGTATGTCTTTCTCCATAGAAGAACAAGACGACAGTAGCGGTCAGAGCAGTCCTTGTGCTTCATCTCTCCTGCGACCGGAGGTAGCCTGGGAAGTTCTGGGTACACTGGGTCCGCCAGGCGTGGTTCTCACATGCCGTTCTGCTCCAACATCCCGGCGTGGAAGTGCACAATCTGACCGCGGTGTTATCGGGGTGGATGACGGGCAGAACGAGCGAGGGAGCCTTCCTTCCACACCCCAAATGCCTCGTTCCTTACCTCCTTCCCGAAGAGGCTCCTTTGCAGTGGCCGTCGCAGAAGTCATCAATCAAGGTCGTAGAGGTAAGCATATTGGATCGATACGATAAATTACCGGTGAAATCCTAAACTTAGTCCCTTTCAATCCACGTTAGAATAATTTGAGAATGCACAAGTGCCCATATGGCTCGCCCTGCTGAACAAAGCACTTAAGATTAGTGTCATGGACCTGACTTGCCAGCAACGCCAGAGAACTCCGACCTTGGAAAGACATGTCCATGGAGCGACTAACCTATTTTGTGCTAACTGGCTGAGTCTGGGATGAAGTTAGTGAAAGTCGTTGATTCAGGACGACGCGCACCCCTTTCGCTACCCTTTAAGCTTTCTCTTAATTTCTCCTTGACGTATACCCTGCTGCAGAGAACTTACAGAACTGCCAGGGACTGGATTCTTTGGCGGGCAGCAGCTCCACTAGCACTAATTAGGTTAGTTAGTTCCACACACTCCTTCCTATTAGGAGCCGACTTGGATTTTGGCAGGTCCATTCTAAATCAGCACAAAAAAGGCCAAGACTTTCACTAAAAGCTTTTGCTTGGCCTTATACTTGTAATGGCTAACAGGTTCTGATGCGCTTTCTACGTACAAGCTATATTTTTTCATGAGAAGTAGCACAGGAAAACGAATTAAGACACCAGGGTGCACCTCGCATTGCGGCCATTAAATTATATTATAACGCAAAGCCTTTTAAAGTAATGCCGCCAGTGCGTAAACGCATATAAATATTGCATTGGAATTTATTTAGGTTCCGTGGCAATGCAGCAACCAAGACTTCCTGACATTGTGGGACGACTTTTACCTGAGATTCCGGCGGGTATGGATGCTTCTATGATGCGGAATCGTCGGCAGTCTGCTTACAATCCTCGAGAAATCGGATTCGATCGTCGTAGTCAATTTGAAAGAAATGACTCCCTCAGTTCAATTAATACTAATAATCCTATCAGACGTAAGATGCCATATCAATAATTGTCAATTAAAAATACCTACGATTTTCAAGTTTTAAAATACTAGGCATTTAATTGCACAGTTCAACCGACTTGCAAAACCCCAGTTTAATTATTTACTAAAGCTAAAATACGCTTTTATTGAAACATTTCAGGTGTTTCCGCCGATTTCCGAGATTTTCGTGGAGACCCAAGGAATCAGCAGCGGAAGAGGTACGCATTGAAGTTCGTACATATCAGTAGCACTGATGAGAGTATCTTAATTTTAGGCAAATCATGAACAATTTACGGTGAATCGCCCTGTATCTTTAAATTAACATAAGCTTAGCTAGCACGTAGGTTTCGGTAAGTAAACTTGAACCCTTAAGACGAAGAATGTAAGATACATTTATAATTCATCTGGGTAGTGGGAGTGGGTGTAAGGAGGGATGTGCTTACTTCCTGGCGAGTCAGAACTAGTACGCGAGTCGGTAAATTAATTTTCCATTGTTTACCTTATTAATAAATCAAAAGTAGGCAAGACACGGGCGGCGTCAGTTGTCCACTGGGTTCGATGCTAATCTCTTGAAAGCCTGGCATACAGTGGGAGTTACCGGCGGTTTATTACATAAGGCAATTTATTGGGCTGAATTTAAACTCAACTCTTGTGGAAAAATTTTTAATTTTCAGAGAAAGTAGTACTTGAATTATTTAGCAGATGCACTAGTCACAGTTTGAGCTGGTCAGAACCCAAAGCTGCTTGCATCGGATTTACACACAGTAAAAAGGGAATTAGGAATTCGAAGCATTTTGTCTGTCAGAACTGGATTAAATACGTTAAATCAGAAATTCCATATATAATTGAAGTTTTCATAGGAACATAGTTGGTACTGGGAAAGACAATTCGTAAATAATAATTCCTTGCATGCTTCTCTAAACTCGTCTGCCTTCATTCCATCATCGGATGTGTGTGTGTGCACTTAAATGTACACGCTCTCTGAAGTACAAGTTTTTCTCATACGCCGAAAGGGTATCTCATCACGATGACAAGCTGAAGTTTGTGTATTCATCTACTCATGCATTATGCAAGTCCTCTTCTGCTTTCACTCGGTGAAAGCCTTGTTACGGCCACTGAACGCATTCCCTTCAATATTTAATGCTATTTGAACTGAGTTAGACGGGATATGATCGGATTCCTGCAGCTATGCAGACGGCATTATATTTGGGCGCTCAGTTTATATGCTGTTAACGGCGGCCACCATCGCTGAGCTGTACTTAAAAGGTCTGACCTTAGGGCTAAACAAGCTTCAGTTCGCGTAACTTGGACCAGTTCATGCAGTTTTAGCTTCAGCAGCCCGAACTAGAGCCAATCTTCTGTACTCGGACCTTAAAACCCTAGTTAAAGGCATATGATAGTCAAGCCTGCTTTGTAGTGATCTCTAAAAAGGCCTATCCAAACCTCTATCTCTAAGGCCTAGGCCTACCTTTGCAGCTTTGTCTCTGACTTAAACCCTTTTAATGCAAAATCCAAGATAATTCGTATCGATCCAATTAATAAACCTTAATCAATATCTGAAAATTAAATCCGGGCTGAATTTTCAGACTGACCTTAACTTAGACTTTCTCAGTATACTCGATGCTTCCCAACTGGAAGCTTCACAAGAAATGAAAAAGTAATGAGGACTTAAAACAACATGCTTGCAGGCATCTCGAGCATATTTACATATGTGATTCTAGAGTGTGCTTCCGCTTAGAGTACACTCCTTGTCCTTAGCACAGCAATACTTCGTCATATGCCTCAACTTGAGTTTTCTTCTCTCGTTGAAAGTGCTTATCTGGAAACTCTATATCGTAGTATTAACATAAAGCTTCTTTCTTCATGTTTGACATATCTACATAGGGATTTCCAATTCGCCGAAATTGCAGACAAACTTGTAATCTGTGTGTCCATACTTGAGCCACTCGGTGACTGACAGGAGCGGAGAACAAACAAGTGCTCGATTCCAATTTATGAGCTTCGCGTTTCAGAGACAGAGACAGTGTGGGAAAAGCCCGCTTTCCAAAGTGTGCGGAATGAGGTCCGAGAAAACGCTTTAATTCACTCCTGCTGTCTATGCCGCTGCTACACGTTATTTGAACAGCAAGCAGCTAGAAGGAAAGCTGTCGGCCGAATGGGAATCCCAGTTTATTTGGATATATGTAGTACTCGGCTTATTTGTGTGGGTGGGGCTATTTCTAGTATCCTGTCCTCGGCACTTTCTCTTGCATCCAACCTCGTCCCTTGTTTTCATCGGACGCCTACAAATTTAAAGTACCGTAGAATAAACAAACTACTTGAGACAATGCTGTCATTGCGAATTCAGGTTATCCGTACATTTCCGGTTCAATGGACCGTTTTAGCCTAATAGCAGATACGACACGTAGTTGTTATACCAAATAAGCTGTAGAAAATCCAAGTATGCCCTTATGAAAAGCTTCAACATGAAGAGTATTATTACGAATAATACTTTATTTTTACGCCGTTTAGGCAGCATTTCATGGAGTAGGTAGGTAATAAGTACCCAGAATTCTCAAGTAAATTAGATTACTAAGGTCAATGCCCACATTTTGAAAACTTTGCTATGTAGATTCCCCTCTGACCACTACTGCTAAATATAACATGGTTTTCAACGGAAAACGCTGCTTTGCTCTTTGCTCGGTAAATAAAACGTGGAGAGGCATTTTGAAGGGATGAGCAAGGACAAGGAATCTATTCTTCGAATTGCCTGCAGTTGCCGCACCCTCAAACTAGTCTCCAACTAAACCCACCACCACTAGTGAGATGTTTTAAATGATGTGAACTACAGAGTAACCTTTATTTCTCCATCCATTACCATAGTGTCCAGTACCCAGCTTAATGTCCATTCTTTTCTTTTTTTGCCTACAGTAGCAGTGCTGCTGATCCAGAGGAAAGCTGGAGACAACAGCAACAGCAGCAGCATCCCCCGCAATGGTCACAGAGAGAGTAAGTTCCAAAGGCCGTAGCCGCTACCATTCCCGTCTTCCCTGCAGCAGCTGCATCCAAGGCTCCACGTTGTAAGTTTACTCTGTCAAGAACCTCGTTTACAAAATTCAGTAAACTGAATTTCAACATGAATATATAAGCAAGAGATTTACCTGACCTTCAGAATGCTTCAGAATATATTCTATTGTTATGGCTCGATTAATTAACCTTAGAGGATTACGTAATAGCGTGCTAGAATTGTTGGTATTGTATAACGATAGCGTAAGTTCAGTAGTGTCTGTTATAACATAACATAGCCGTTGAAGGACCACGAGCCGCTCCTGAGCGAGATTCACCTAAATCCGTGCTGCTCCAAGGGGTTCAATGATCCTTCAACGACAGATCTTAAAATACGAAACTCATTATTTTCCCTATTTTAATGAGTAGGCCTACGGGTTTGTCAATAGAACTGAGCATTTTCTCCAGGCTTTGTGTAATTATCAGAGCCAAACTTATATAAATCACAACCTTCGAACCAAAAGCAAACCCTAATGGCTTGCATAGCATTACGTAAGGTAAGCCTGGACTTTCCCCACTTTCACCCTCGCCCCCACCACCAAATACATTTCATACCAGAGCTTGTTTAGGGAATCGGGGAATTAATTAGGAAGAAAAAAATAATCAGAAAAAAAAGAATCAACCTGTGATTTATGCATAGACCACGACTCGTTAGCTATATAAACTTCTATACCCCCATTTTTCATTTACTTCTGGAAAAGCTACTGCTTGAGATACCTTGCTAAAGCCGACTGATGAAGTAAATCTTGAGGAAAAAAGAGTACATAAATCATAATCAAGAGCAGAGGCTTTGGGCGAGGAGAGCGTGGGAAGAAATAATTGATTTCAGTATTATATCCTACGCCCTACAGCCTACTACATAGGATTGAGTCCTTACGAGCTAGAAAAATAATAACCGCCGGATCTTGGCCGGATTACAGTATTTGCTTTCCAGAATTTTTATTTTATGATTTCGTATACCTGTCGTCAATGAAAAGCCGTTCGCCGCCGATAGGGCATAGGATACTTAGAATTGTGCCCGACTGGTGCATTCCTGTCGCCACGAAGAGACGTAAAGTTCTCCCATTGGTTCATTTAAAACCCAGGCATATGTCATTCATCCATTTGAATTCAAAATCTTAATGCTAGCGCCATTTTATTGGCGGATTGAAGGTCAATTCCGGTCTCCCATTGGTCAAACTAAATTCAAAATTAGCGCCACTTCTACCATTAGCTCATTCCAACTCAGAACGCCTGTAATTAGCTGACACCAAATCGCAAAAAGCGCGGGCCGTAAATTCCGTAGAACCACCGTCGATCGAAAGTCCGTTGCCACAGGGCTGAAACTAAAGCTACTCAGGTTGTTCTAAATTACAAGCGCGTGTTCGATACGCTTGACGGCGCATAGGTATATCGTTCACAGAATGTGTTCTAGAAACACTAAAATATTCTATCGCCACGAGCTTTTTCTTATATAAATGAAGACGAATGGGCAGAGCCAAGTACGTAGGTGAAAGCCAGCCTTAAATACCACTTCTGCTCTCCTGAAATGATGACGTACGACTTCTCGCTGGCTGGTTTTATTCTGGGAAAAGCTAAACCGCTGAACTGATCTCTCAAAGTTGAAAGCAATGTCAAACTTTTTTTTGACTTTTTATGTAACTTATTCTCGTATCAAGTTAAGTTCTTGCAGTGCACAAAAAAGTATTTTTAGAGGTTCAAGTATTTGTCTAGGGGATCGGATGTCAAGTTGATGCTCACTTTTAGTTTCAATATATTTGTCTTTGAGTTGCAAAGCATCAAATGCAAGACAGGAAATTGTAAATACGTTAAGTTGAATGTTAGGTTACATATTTTTTCACTCGTGTGCACACCGGAGATCAGGTCGAGACACCCACATAAAGCATAAAAACAGAATAGATGATCCTACTAAAATGTATTTTTAGCAAGGTCAAGCTTGCTTCAGGCTACTTTCTCTCGCAGGAATTACACAAGGATGACGCAGGTAGAAAGCCTATACGGTTGCACTATTTGACATGACCGTGGGCTTTGCTAATATCAATTTCCTGAACATCTCAGTCCGGTAACTATTTTTAGAATTATTAGCATTAGGCTACACTAGCGCTAGATTGCCAGCTTATTTGCTGTGCAAACTATTGTACAAGGCGCTGTCGGCAAAAGCCTCTCTAATACTGTTTTAATGTTTGCTTAAAAATTTGCTTATAAATAGTTTGTGTTTAAATTGTGTTATTAATGCTTGTTTAAAAATGCTGGCCAAGCATTTGAACGTCAGATCCGTGAAGGGCAGAGCATATTAAATGTTTTAAATTTGAAATTTACAAAAAAAAAATACTGCATTAAACATTGACCATTCTAACGACGCCGCTAATACAAGGAAACCTCAAATTCGATTTGCAAGTCCAATTTGAGCGTGTGTTGGTCGTGATGGGATTAGAAAACAGTTTTCTAGCCTGCTATCCACCAACCAATCAATCACATCATCAACACTCACTTTGAGCTGGGGTCTGTGTGGCACGAAGCAGAAGTTAAAACTTGTTCTCTAGAGACTCCTGCGGACTGGCAGAAGGTTAGAAAGTTGAGAGTGAAAGTCAGGCTCCGCACTTCCTTTCCCATTAGCACGACGTGGACGTGGAGAGTTCAGGTTGAAAAGTGAAATTACTCTACGAATCTTGCCTTGAACAGGTTTACTCTTCAGTTCAGTCTTTTAAAGGTTTAGTCGAGGTGAAGATTGTGAAGAGTTTTAGCCTTCAGCAGTGGCGAGTTCGTAGCAGGCCAAGTGGGTGGACCTCGTGACAGAAATTTTATGCAAAAAGTTGTTGATTACCTGGATTTTAAAATATTTTTATTTGTGCTAAAATGTGTATTTCATCCGACGAGAATTGATTTTGTACTTAAAATAATGCTGCGGTAAAACGAGAACCGCATTGCCAAATTTGGCCAGTGTGCCGTTCCGCCACTGCTCAGAACGAGCAGGAAAATTAGGAAACCAGAAGAAGGAACGAAATTAGAGAGATCTCTCAACTTTACTTTCTTTACTTTTACGAGCCTCCGCTTTACTCGCCAGTCATAAAATTCATTATTTACTTTCACTCACTTTCTTTTCACGCTGTTTCTCACTGAGTGGGCAGCGGGCTCAAGGGTTCGAGCGTGATGAATACGGGTGAACAAGTGTTTGAGCTGGGTACCAAGTGAGATTTAAACACCAGATTTGAAACCCATCTTATCTCCTAAATTCACACTTTCTCCGTCCTGTTAGACGATTCATACTTTTAAATTTTAAAAATTTAGTTTTCTTGAATCGTGTTCGTGAGGCTGAGAGACTTTTACCCAGAGTTCCACAATTAGCAACTCGAACCTTTGACAGGGAGAGCTTTTGAGCATTTGAGGCTCTGCATTAATGAAGGCTGCTTGCATACAAAGCAGAGTAGAACTCAGGTATCTACTCATTAAAATTCTCTCCAGCTTCAGAATTTCTCGTAGGAAATAGTACAGAGTGTGTCAGTTCTATTCTATTATGCTTTCACTACTATTTGCTCTACGATTTTGGAATATTAAATCATGCTCTATAAACTCCAGCCTTCATTACTGCAGGGATTTTGAAGACAAATCAAATACTGCCAGTCAGAAGCAGGCCCAAAGCTTAGTTTCAATTGTTAAATCAACATTGACAGTAGCAGGAGGTCATCTGAAAGGAAAATTGAGGCCAAAGCTTTACATTACGCCGTTTGGTGGTCCGTTTCCAGGTACTCCAGCACCACAGTAAAAGCCTAGCGTTTTGGAAAACTCGATTTATAAAGAAATAACAGTTAAAGTAAGCTCCGCTTTTACCTGTTTTGGTTGAAATTACCCAAGTCGAAGGTCTCTCTTCACCAGTAGACATATAAATATTAATGGGGTCTGTAGGTGATCCTTCCAACCTTCGAACTCGGACCCGTAGTAACCCTCATGCATATGCACGAACAATCCCTGAATCAACCATCATCCCTTGTTTCGAAATACGAATCTGCCAATGGGAAAGCGTAACGCATGAGTGACTTGGATACTCAAATGCTTTCACTCTGTCTTGACGAAGAGCGCTCAAATCCCTGAGGATTAATTTCTCTCCTTCCCACGCTCGTTGACGACGAGGCTATAAGGCTTGAGTATTTACCCAAAAATTACTCGACACACTACAGCAGTAACCTATAATATAATATTCCAAATTCGTGGATTTTCCTCTAGTCTTCAAAATTCGAGTAGTGGTAGGCTGAATGAGAAATGTAAATATCGTAATACCGCAAGTGTTTTGCGAATCTGAGCGTAGCCAATCAGCAAATATTTACATATCATTACAAGCACGCGTCGTATGACGAGCAACTGGTCTCTCGCTCCAATTTTGAGCCATGGTCTGTTTAATCATGGATTTATGGCTGGTATAAGCATATTTATCAATAAAAGTTGACGAAGTACATTATCGCGAAAAACGCCTGTCTTCGTAGATTCCTGATTTCCTTGGAATTTGGTTTAAAAAATCGATGCCATGATCCATTATCAGCATTAGCACCTATTTAGCAACTGCTGTGCCATTTACTCGTTAATGAGAGCTGAAGTTGGTTCCATAGTCACGTTTTCCTGGCTTGGAAAGTGCAGACTTTCTCTTTTGTCAATCAAATCAGTTTAGCTCACCGCACGAATACAGAAAGTTTGGTTTTGGAATGGGATGTTCTCTTCTGCGTTCCTTTTGTAACTTGTAGCTAGCTATACGAATCATAAGCATTAGAGAACTCTAGATTTATTTAAGGACGGCTGAAACCCTGAGTCTGGGTGAAAATGAAGTTGTGCAGCTGTTGCCTATCCGCTTAGCGCTAATTCTCATTTCTGTATATATATTACGAACTGAGAACCTCCTTTCCCATTAGATTCCACTTCCATCTCATCATCATTCCGCAGTGCTGAACACTAGAAAACCTCAACTTGTTCCCATTTCCAGCCTAAAACTTTCTTCTACGTAGGTATTCCGAATTCCTGTCTGGAACTCTAAGTCTTCATCTGCGTCTTTACAGCAGAATTTCGTATTCTTAGGAAGATATTTTAGTCGGAGAAAGCATAGCGATTACAGCAGTGTGTTCGATCATTCTTGCTGGTATTAATTAGGAACTATTGCCGATTGGCGCGGTGTGAATCAATTCTGTAAGCATCAGGGCACCTTCAAGTATAAAAGAAATTACTAAATAGCTGAGTGAAACTGTGTATATGGATGGACGGACACTCAAGACGCCGTGGGCGATAGTGCGTCAAAGAGCCCGGTATAAATTGAGACGTAATGTGCTAGAAATTTCGAGACGTTTTCATAAAATATTCTAGTGGCGTAAGACTTTGAGATTACCAATTTGACGTGTGAGTTTCTGTTCTTTTCTAGAAGGTGTTAGCGCTCAGGTCACTGGGAATTTGGAGAAAATTAATAGGTTTTTAGAGGTATTTAATTTAAAAATTTCAATATAAGCTGTGCATTCTCTAAATATCTGGCTTAGAATTATGCTGGGTATTAGTCAAATAGGTGTACAGCTCATATCAGTTCAAAACTAATTGTTAAATTCTAAGAATAAAACGATGCAATACTACTTTGAGAGGTATTGAGTCTCACAAAGTTAATTACTCAGGAAGGTATTCAATAAGCGTGTAATTGTATGCGTAAAACGTTTAAAATGTGACACGTTTAAAGTGCATACAATTCTATTAGGATTTAAATATTCTTGAAAGAACTAGGTCATTTAAATAGGCTAAAATTTAGGAGCTATCCCGTAGCAATCGGATTTTAACTGTAGGAACTACCAATAGAATTACATATCCAATCTTAACTCACTCTGCCTGCACTGCACCTGTTGTAGATTGGTACACTCCAGTGCTATTTGCTTTGTAAATATTTATGCAGAACGGTTCTTATGTAGAAATTGTGCATGCATGATTAAATTTTTTCCATATAACTGAGCAGAGCGTAGTTCCTATACCCAAATATAGTTCTTAAACAATTCCTAATATTCCAAACTAAACTATGTCAATATTTAGTTTTTTCCAGCATATTCATTCATGAAAACGAGGATATTTGAAATATTTTGAATATTTGAACTGTTCCATGTTTGACAACGTTTCAATGAATTTAACATTTTACATATTCTCACGATTTATTTTCGCCTGCCTTGTCTCTCCGTTTTACGTTCCGCAAGAGCGCATTATTGCGTTTCACGAGAGCCTACATACCCCGAACCAGGCCAGGCCAGTTTTTTCTCGTACGCCAAGCCGGGTCACGTTCGCTTCACTGCGCTTTACTTTCTCCAGAATTCTTATTTAAACGAAAAGATGCCCCTAGACTCCTTACTTTCAAAGTCAGATCCATGGTTGCTCGAGCGAATGAAGACTGACTTGTCAGTCCGTCTGTCTCCTGCCCATAAGACAGAAAAAACATCTTATTGATTCCCATAGCTCTAAAAAACGGGCCCATATTTGACCTGTGCCTGGCTAGTCGAAGAATAGCCGGCAATCAGAGGACAAATGCAGCAGGTGAAAGTAATACGTTCGCAAACTTTCAATGTGTCCTAGCCCTGTGTCTCGACACCCTACGCCTCGTGGCGCACACAAGTTGTGTGTGATGCACGACAGTGTTGGCCATAAGCTATAAATCCTGCTTGCAAGAAGGGATGCAGTTGAGACGGTCGAAAATCCTAGCTGTGACTTAAATCTTGAATATAAAAGAAATTCCAGTGAAAGCCTAAAAATAGCAAATAATGGAACTTTCCAGTCGAAAAGCTCATTAGGTATTGCCTAACTTTTCAAGTTTCATCCCATTTGACATTTAGATATTTCCTAGAGATACAAGCTATAATTTATTTTTAGAAACGCACCTAATCTGCATTACAGCGAGCGAGCCTGAGTTGATGAGTTCTTTTGCTCGCATCATATGCTTCCTCTTGAATCATGCAGCATACTTTTCACAATACTTACGAAAAAATAGCATTCATTTATTCCGCTTTCAGCTTATTGCTTTTTTTCGTATCTCAACTTTCTCCATTCAATTGCCTCTTGAGCTCTTCGTTGTAGGAAAAGTCTAAATTGAAGTTTTTTAGTAGCTACGATCAAACCTGTAAGA